>JARYGA010017944.1:0-48348 GCA_030545235.1 Helianthus tuberosus
AACATACACTACAAGAAAAATGACCATTTGGGACTAAATTATGAGGGACTGATCTATCAGTCTCGGATACATAGTATCTGGGACTAATTTATTAGTTACTAATTGTATTAGAGACTGATTTTTTTGTGACTGATGTCCGTGACTAATAATCAGTCCTTAATACTTGGACAACTTATCTGGGACTGAATTTTAGTCACGAATATGTTAGTCTATAAATAATTTTTGGATGGAAACTTATTGGTTACTGAAATTCAGTCCTAAATAACTGCCCCCATTAATAAAAATGGCGCCATTTTATTGGTCACTAATATTCAGTCACTAATATATTGACACCGATGGACTAAACTATGAGGGACTAATCTATCAGTCTCGGATACGTAGTATCTGGGACTAATTTATTAGTTACTAATTTTATTAGAGGTTGATTTTTTTGTGACTGATGTCCGTGACTAATAATCAGTCCTTCATACTTGGACCATTTATCTGAGACTGAATTTTAGTCACAAATATGTTTGTCTAAAAATAAATTTTGGGGGGAAACTTATTGGTTACTGAAATTCAGTCCTAAATAACTGCCCCCATTAATAAAAATGACGCCATTTTATTGGTCACTAATATTCAGTCACTAATATATTGACACCGAGGGACTAAACTATGAGGGACTAATCTATCAGTCTTGGATACGTAGTATCTGGGACTAATTTATTAGTTACTAATTGTATTAGAGGTTGATTTTTTTGTGACTGATGTCCGTGACTAATAATCAGTCCTTCATACGTGGACCATTTTTCTGAGACTGAATTTTAGTCACAAATATATTTGTCTAAAAATAAATTTTGGGGGGAAACTTATTGGTTACTGAAATTTAGTCCTAAATAACTGCCCCCATTAATAAAAATGACGCCATTTTATTGGTCACTAATATTCAGTCACTAATATATTGACACCGAGGGACTAAACTATGAGGGACTAATCTATCAGTCTCGGATACGTAGTATCTGGGACTAATTTATTAGTTACTAATTGTATTAGAGGGTGATTGCAAAAATGATTCCGATCCTAATTGATCTTGGATCATCATGCTTTCATCAAACAATTCTTCTTGCGTCGTTGGAGCCTCCTCAAAGCCTCCATCATAAATTGTATTATAAATTGTAATCTTGTCCTAAAAATTCTAGTGTACTGTACATAAACAAATTTGGGATTGATTTTCAGTCTCTAATAATCGACACATATTTTCCAATTTTAAGGGAATATATTAGAGTCAATGGTCATGTATGGTCATTGGCGGTCAATAACATCAATGATGATCAATTAAAATCATTAATGGTCAATTAAGGTTGATGATGGTCATTAGTAGTCACTTAAGCTATAGGGTGTGGTCATGACCCTCATGATCACCATGACCCTCTATGTGAGTGTCATGTCACTATTCTCCTGAATTGGTGTATAGGCATTATGCCTAGTGGAGATGGATATGATCGGGTGGTTCCGCTGGTGGCACGATGATACTCCAGTGGTCCGTCAGTGATCCAAATTTGTCGTTCAAAAAAAAAAAAAAGAAAAAAGAAACCATGGTGGATCAAGCAAAGGGATGGTGTAGCCTTTCATTCATGTTCCTAGGTGGCGAATCATGTCCCAATCATGACCCCACACCCTTTAGCTTTATGATAAATGATATCCATATAGGCTAATTGATTGTTAGTTATGATCATTCATGATCAATTATGGAAATATTAGCCAATGATGGTTAAGTATGGCCAATATTGGTAAAAAATGTTAATTAGAGACAACTACGAGGAATGAGGGCAATTGTTAGCCATTGAAGGCAAATGTTATTGGGGATGAGGCTCTCTATACCCTCCAGCCTTAAGAGATAGCATCTGAATGGTCATTAAGAGGCTACAAACAGCCCCTTAGACCAAGCGGTATGGGGGCTGGCTTAGGCCCGGCGAGGCCCGGCGCCGGTCCCCCACACCGCCCCCTCGGCCCGTGACGTGAAAACCGGCTCCCAGACGACGATTGTGACGGGCCTCATTTTCAAACAATTAGCCGTTGGTAACGGCTATAATTATTAAAAAAAAAACTTTTTAACTTTAAATAAATACCCCTCCTTTCATCCATTTTCTAGCTTGGTTATAGGTGGGATTATACTGGGTACGGTTGTTGTTGTTGTTGTTGTTTCATCCATTTTCTCCCATTCTCATCCATTTTTATAAAAAAACACTCCTTTTTTTATACAATCATGAATCCGTTCAACCCAAACAACCCCAACCCGAACAATCCCAACCCGAACAATCCAAACCCGAACCAACCTAACTTTTTTTCGTGGGTGTCTCCACAATTTACGTTTTCGGGTTTCCAACAATCACCTAACGCCTTCTCCCAAATGTCCCAAGTTCAACAAATGCAACAACACCAAGCACTCCAACAATTTATTTATGTTGTTTTATGTTATATTTTTTAATTTTTATGAAGTTTTTATTAAGTTAAAAAAAAAACTGAGAAAATTATAAAATAATTAGGTGGGGTAGGCTCATCCTTCACCTTCCTTAAAAAGCAAGAGCCCATCAACATAACTTAGCCAGAAAACACAGCACACGGATACCAATCCCAAACATCTCATCCACCGTCCATTCAAATCACAATCAGACGGCTATCATTCTCCCTCCACACACATGGAGAAAGAAACTGTAATCTCAATTCTCTCTCTCATTGTTCTTCGTCTTTCTCTCTCTCTCTCTCAAACACACCACATTTACCTTACCTTCTCTCTCTCAATAAACATATACAAACCCTCAAGACATATTACTCTCACACTCTCTCTGTCTCTCGAATTCAATTAAGCAGGCACCAAACAAGCACCTCCACTCTCTCTCTCTTTTGCAAGATTAGCAAACACAGGAGCCAGCAAGCTTCTCCGGCGTCCCGATTTCAGGCGATACACCCCCTGAATCTCCATCTTCTCTGCCCACGGCTCCTCTTCTTCGTGTGGCTGACAACAGCCCCCCCCCGTTCTGTAACCGACAACCGGAGCCGGAGCCGGCGCTCCAGCGAGTTCCTGGTCAAGTGCTCCGACACCCCACCCCCTACACCTCTCTCTCTTGTCGCCGGTTTGGTCGTTCTCCTGGCGACGCTGATGATTGATGATGATGGTGTGCTGCTGATGATGTTGAACGATGATAATGATGATGGTTGAAGAAGACCGCGTGGCGGTGGCGGTGGGGTTCTGCAACGACGGAGCAGCCGCACACGACGGTCGGCGTCCCCGGTAAACATCTGGCTTATTTTCTTTCATTTTTTTTATGCGGTTAAGATCTACGTGATTCCGGCTCGATCAACGATTGTTTCAGGAGGACGACTGTGATGGTGGTTCCGTTATTCTTTTTTTTTTTTGTTCTATCTCGGTCCAGTTCGGAATTAAGCACGGGAGTCTTGGCTCGGGTTTGGTCTGTTTTGGGTTTAGTGAAGCTGGTGGTACCGGCCGTAGTAGAGGAGGTGGTTAGGTGTTGACGGCTTGAGTTGGTACAATTCAGATTCATTTCAGATCTGGTGTGGTTCGGTTCGTGACTCGGGTTTTGGATGGGCAACTCAATGTTAATGTTAATGATAGTTTGATCTAGGATGTGACTTAGTTTAACTTACTTTGTTGGTGTTTGTTTGATTACTGTTTTGAAGTATTAAAGTTTAGAATTAATATGCTATAATGTTATGGATTAAATTTGTTGAGAATGTTATTGTATTTAAGACTCTTGTTAGTCCTAAAAAGTAAATATATTACCAAATGTGCATTCATACTATCAAATGTAGTATCAAAGACTATTTTTTAGTCTTCAAAAAACTCATAACCAGAAACAGTTATAGCATCGGCGACTATTATTTAGTTACGAAATTAACATATTAGGGATTGATTATCAGTCTCTAAAAAAACATATTCGGGATTGAAAAAGTTCTTAAAAGATACAAAATTTCAGTCTCTAAAAAACATATTCGTGACAAAATAATGACATCTAAGATTATTATTTTAGTCCTAAAAGATAAATTGAATATGTTATCAGGGATTAATTCTCAGTCTCCAAAAGAACATATTATTAGGGACTGATTCTTAGTCTCTAAAAGAACATATTCAGGACTGAAAAAGTTCTTAAAAGCTACATATTTTCAGTCCCTAAAAACATATTCGAAACTAAATAAGATGACATCTAAGATTATTTTTCAGTCGCTAAAAAATATATTAAGGAATGAAATGGCATGTTATCAGGGACTAATTCTCAGTCTCTACAACGTCTATTAGAGACTGAATTGTCATGGAACCCAAATCTAAGTAAATGTATTTGGGACAAAATAGACAAGGTTCAAGTACTGATTTTCAGTCCTGAAAGGCCTAGTATCAAGGACTGATTTTTAGTCACCAACGAAATGTATTCGAGACTGAAATGATGTTGTACCACAACGTATATTGAGGACTGATTTTATATGTATAGGAGACTGAATATCAGTCTCTATTGGTGTCATACAATCGGGACTGAAATTTAGTTACTAATGAAAGTATCTAGGACTAGACAATTAGGACTGGCTCGGGACTGGCAAAATCAATCCCTAATAACCATTAGGGGCTGATTTAGGAGTTTTAGAGACTGATTTTTCAGTCTCAGATTGCGATCTTTTTTGTAGTGATATCTGCCCCTATGATTTCTATAACTAACCATTTTGGCCCCTAAGTCTAGAGATTATGGGGGCCAAAATGGTTAGTTATAGAGACCATGGGGGCTAAAATGGTTAGAATTAGGGGCCAAAATGGTTAGTTATAGAGACCATGGGGACATATATGTTAAAAATTTCTTATTTTGGGCTAATATAGTAAAAGTGATATAACCACAGGGGCCAAAAACGTTATTTACTCTTCAATTAATTATTGTATGTTTTTAAAAGGATAGTTTAATTGATACACAACCTGATAAATGAAATGAAAGATAGAGTCAAAGTAATGATTCACGTGATAGGGCAGTTACCTCTAGGACCTAGTAATTTATGGTCATGAATATGGTACGTGTTGATGCAACAAATAATAGACCAAAGATAGTAGCGATATCTCCAGGGTAAAAGGGTTCAGGGGTTCGATTAGCCTAACGCAGGTCATGGGGTCCCCCCACGTTCGCAAGACGTGGAGAGAGGTTCACTAGTATTGTTGTTATCTTCCTTAGATCTTAAGCTGATTAGAAATCAGCCCAGAAAGCGATCGTTGGAGAAGATGAATTATTTAGTGTGAAGAAGAGAACTTGTAAGAAGCAAGTTCTCATGGGATAAGAAGAAGAGAAGCAAGCATGAAACTGGTTCTCAAGAGGGAGAGGAAGAATCAGAGAGTTAGAGTGATATCTGCTGATCCCGGGGTCTCCATATGCTTAACATGGGCTGCAATTTATAGGGGAAGAGGTTTCTCAAAGGGAAAACCTTTAACTAGTAAACATGGCTTGCAGTGAGGGGCTTACCCTTTTAGGGGTTAAAGGGACCTGCGGACAAAAGGGTGTTCTCTGTGCACATGTTCTGTCTGTGCAGAAATGGTTCACACGTTAAGTGTTGATGTGACCGGACACTATGCTTGTCTTTTTACTGTTCTCCTGAGTTCGCGCGTATTGAACCTCTCAACCTTTTAACATTTTAAGCTGTTATGTATATTAGTCATTTTATTGAGATTTGGGCTACCCCCAAGTCAACCCCCCAAGTCAGAGGTGTTTGGGATGTAAGCTCAAATGCTTCTGACTTTTACACATTATTTTTTATTGCTTAAAGGCTTCAAGGCTTTAAGGCGTTTGAGTTTTGAGATTTGAATTTCGGAATGATAGTAGATGTGATAGGCTTCAAGGTTTTAAGGCTTTAAGGCTTGAAGGCTTTAAAGGCTTCAACTTGTCTTACTTAAGAGGAAGTTGAGGCTTTTTGTAAAGAATGGGGGATCGATCTAAAGTTTAATCCGGTGGCTCTGGGTTTTGGCAAATCGATCGATTAGTGTCCCGTAGTTCGATTGCTCTTTATTGCTGAGTTTTCCAACTTGCGTCATCCGTTTTCGGTCTTTGTTCTGAATGTTTTAGAGTATTATCGTGTGTCATTTGGTCAGTTATACCCTTAAGGTCTTGTTAGGGTTTTAGACTTTGATGTTTTGTCTCCAATGATAGGGTATGGCCCATCGTTGTTGTTGTTCCGCCGTTTCTTCCAGTTAGCCAAGAACGGCGATTGTTTTACCTTTGAAACATCTCAGGTTGATGTGTGTTTAATTTCGTCTATGGTTACTACCCTTGGTTCTTGGAAGGACCGATTTTCCTGGATTTCTGAGTCCATTGTTCTTTTCAGGCTTGTTTGGAGGCATCCTTATGCTGTTTTAAATGAGCTTGAATCTTTCAAACAGGAGATAGATGGTTATTGAAGTTTATTAGGGGGTGTCCTTCCAGGCTTTGTCCCTTTCCCGAACATCTTTTAGTGCTGATGGATGTTAGCAAGTTGTGGGACAAGCCGGATCGTGACACTGTGCTCGTGAGAGATGATCAAGGTATGATATTTTGTATTTTCTGCTTATGTTATATTTTATTTGTTGCAGTTATGTTTGCCTTAGACTTTATCAAGAGCGATGACACATCTGATGTTGTGTTTCGAGATGCCGAGGCTACATCCGGCGAAGTTGTTGTTGTTAGGGGCACTGAACATAGGTTCGAGGGTTCAGGCTATGTGAGCGTTCCCAATGTCAAGGGTTTCACCAAAGTTGTTGCTTCCAAAGTCTCTACTCGTCATTCGAGCTGTTGTTTGATAAAGACTGCTGACCAACCATCGGCTTCTGAGCCGGTGGAACTAAGTAATGACATAGAGGCTTCAGATGATTTAGAAGTTGGGGTTGGGGAAAATAAAAAAAGGACAAGGGACGACCCTTGGTGGTTTGGTGGGTAAAAAGGCTGTGAGGTTGAAGGGTTCCGGGAAGGGTGGTGAAGGTTCCACCAATGTTAATCCATGGGAGGTTTATGGGCCGGATTGGAAGGTCACAGTTGGTGACAGCTTCAAGCCTTCATCCGTTTGTGAGGATGTTCGTACCCACTTTGATTCTCCTGTTGTTCGAGGTTCTTGCTTGTCTATGGATGATGACCTGATGATTTCAAAAAATGGTAATGGGTGCTTGTAACCTTGTTGCCTTGTTTCCAGAGGGTGTATCCCGAATTCGCAAGAGGATGCGAGAATATGATGTCTTCTCGAAGAAGAGGGATGAGATGAAGGCTTCACTAGCTACTCTAAAGAAGGAGGCAGAGGGTTATGCTGGGAGGGAGAAAAGCTGATGTTGAGGATTGATGAGCTTTCTTCCCAGCACAAGACTGAAATGGTTGAGTTGGAAAAACGCTTGGAAGCTGACAGGGTTCAAGTCAGGGTTGATAGGGCTGCTTTGGAGGTTCAGAAGTAGGCTTTCTTGGAAGAGAAAGATAGGTTGAAAGCTTCACTAGCCCATGCGACTAGTGATAACAAATGGTTAATTGAACATGGATTCCAGCAAGTGGTTACATACCTTCTTCATTCATCGGAGTTCAATAGTGCCTTGGGTGATTCGTACAGCCAGCTTCTTGCTCAAGGTTTATTTGCTGGTTTTAAGGCATGTGAATCCGGGTAGACTCAGCAAAAGTTTTATCTTTTTCAACCTAAGGCCTTTGATGTCTTCAAAGAAACTGTTTTGAAGATGGAACACTTGACTTACCCTTATGTGGGTGAGGTTTCCAAGTGTTTTGGTAAGCCTCTTTCTGTCTTGCAGGAGTTGTAACCTACTGGCCTTAATGAGGCTGTGTGTGGTAAAGTGTTGAACTCTCTTTCCAAGAAGCGCTCATGCTCTGATGATAATGAAGAGACGTTCTCTGATGGTGGTGAAGGCTTGAAGGATACAAGCCTTGAAGCTTCTGAGGTAGCAGGTAAAGGTGGGGTGAAAAAGAAGAACGCCAAAAAGTCTAAGTGTGGTGAAGCGGGTGCAACAAAGACTGTCGTTTCTGATGCTGCTAGCTAAAAACACTTTGACTTTATTCGTAGCTTTCTTAGCACCTTAAACAATGTTATGTGATGTGTTGTGCACAAGTAGGTTTTTGGGGAACCCTTAAGGTTTCCTTTGGTAGTTGGTAGCCTTCAAGGCTTTTGATCAATATGTTAAGTTTAAGGCCCTTAAGGCCTTGTGTTTAAAACCGATGTGTTTAGTGCTTTATTCCAGTCTTTCCTTATGTGTTGATGATTTTTTAATGTTGTTGTATGTTTTTGTAAGACAGCTTGGTTAGATACTTGTATCTTAAAGCCTTCGAGGCTTTCGGTTGTTGTTTGCTGTTTGTGACTTGGTGTTTTGCTTTGTACTTTGGTCACCAAGTTGTATACAACCTTGTATTGTTGTGTTTATGTCTAGGGAATTGTCTTTGTTGGTTTTGTGTTGTCTTTATGTTATTTATACCTTGAAGGGTTCAGCGCTGCAGTCACTTAGCCTTGGTATTTTTAGCAATAAGACATAGCACTTATCCTATTTATCATTTTCCTTAGTTTGATCTTGGTTCGTAAGCCTGTTGGTTATGGTATGCTTTTTAGGAAAACTTTCTAAGGCTTAAGGAACATTTGGGGAAGGCTGTTCAGACCCGTCTATGAGACAAGTTAAAGTTGTTCAATGGTCTCATGGAGTTGGATTGATTTAGGAACTCACCCCGTATATAGGTCCATTTAACCCTTGAACCTATTGAGCGATGTGTCCTGGGAGCTCATCCCCTTACATGGCCCTTGCCATGGAGTATTTTGCTAGGTTCTCAACCTGATTATAGGATAGAAAAGACAAATTTTGATAGAAAAAATCATCATTTATTTATAAAAGGTGCACTTTGATTACGAAGGAAAGATGGAACATAGAACATTCTGTCCACACATGGAACCTTTTAAGGTTTTTGCCATTACGGTGACAAGGAAGCTTTTTGCCTTGTGTATCGGCAAGCTTGTATGATCCTCTTTTGTGCTTTTTCGAGAATGGTGTATGGTCCTTCTCATTTGGGACCAAGTTTGGCTTGATTTTCTTTCTTCCTTGCTTCGTTGTTATGGAGGACCAAGTCTTCCAGGTTTGAATCGTTCATGTTTCACTCGAGTGTTGTGATAAGCTTCAATCTTTTGCTTATATTTGGCTTTCTTTATAGCGGCTTGGTCATGGGCTTCTTCTAGGAGTTCCAGGTTTAGCATGGTTTCAGCCTATTTTGCCTCAAGGTTAACGTTGAGTGTTCGTTGTGTGGTAACTCCTATTTCTGTCGGGATGAAAGCTTCTGACCCAAATACCAAGCTATAAAGTGTTTTCTTGTGGCTTGTTTTTTCGGTTGTTTGAATTGCCCACAAGTCTTTGGGAAGGTCTTCAAGCACTGAGTATCGTGTCTTCCCAATTTTGTTTGTATCCCCTTCACAATGTTTTGGTTTGTTCTTTCAATCTGGTCGTTTGATTGGGGATAGGCCACTGAGCTAAACGCTTGTGTGATTCTGTACTCTTTGCACCATGAGCTAAAAGGCTTCTCGGCAAACTGTTTGCCATTATCTGCGATAAGTACCCTTGGAAGCCCAAAGCGACAAGTGATGTTTTTCCATACAAAGTCAATGACTTGTTTGCCTGAGATTTTTCCTAGCGGCCTGACTTCTAGCCACTTTGCGAAATAATTTACGGCGACCAATAAAAATTTCACTCTTCCTTTGGCCGGTGGGAATGAACCGACAATATCCATTTCCAATTTGTGGAGTGGCCAAGCTGAGGGATGGGAACGAGATCATGTTTAGGACTTTTGGGTACCGGTGCGTGTATCTGGAAGTATTCACATATTCATAATTGTTCAGTGGTATCTTGGTGCATAGAGGGTCATAAGTATCGAAGGTTTACAGATCTTGGACCATAATGAGCCCCGCATATTCCCTCGTGTACTTCCTTGATCAGATGTTGGCTTTGTTTTGGGCTAACACATCGGAGTAGTGGTGCAAGGTAACCTTTTTTGTAAATAATTTCTCCTTGCAACATATACTGCCATGATTTGATGTGAACCCTTTCAGCCTCTATCTGGTCATTGGATAATTCACCATTTTTGAGAAACTTTTCAATTGGAGTCATCCAATTTGGCCCTTCTTCAGTGATCACATCTTGAACCTCAAGTTCTTGAATTGATGAGGTTTTCAATATTTCGACTAGTACCTTCTTGGAGAGATGGGTGAATGTGAGAGATGCAAGCTTGCTTAAGACATCAGCTCTCTTGTTTTGGGATCTTGGAACTTGTTTAATGGTACATGTTTGGAATGTGTTCATCAGTTCCTTCGATTTATCATGGTATTTCTTCATGTTTGGCTCTTTGGTTACGTGGCTGTCATTTGCTTGACTTGAGACAAGTAAGGGGTCTGTGATGGCTTGAAGCTTTTGGGCCCCCATTTCTTTGGCTAGTTTTAGCCCAGTGATAACTGCTTCGTACTCGGCTTCATTGTTAGTGGTATGAAATTCAAGTCGAAAAGCATATGTAAATTCTAACCCATCAGGGTTGATTAAAACTGGATCCGCCCCTGAACCTTCGATACTGGAAGCCTTGTTGGTAAAAAGCTTCCAGGTATCGGGGTTGAAGGGTTCAGCGGTGGTTGTATTAACTTCTGTTATGGCTTCTTTAGGGACTTACAAGGTGAGTCAGCCAAGATTTGAGCTTTGAGAGCTTTTCTTGGAACATAAGTGATTTTATGTTCACCTAGTTCAACAGCCCATTTGGCTAGACGTCCAAATATTTCTGGTTTTTCAAGCACATTCCTGATAGGTTGATCAATGACTACTTGTATTAGGTGTGCCTGAAGATACCTTCGAAGCCTTCTGGCTATTTGGACTAGGGTTAGAGCAAGTTTTTCCAAAGGAGGATACTTGGTCTTTGCTAGCTTTAGAGTTTTGCTGAAAAAGTAAGCCGGTATATGAACTTTGTTTCGTTCGATGGCCAGGACCGTATTTATGGCTTCTTCAGCAACCGAGTGGATAGACAGAGATTGTTTCTCCTGTTTCCGGAGCCAAAATGGCTGGGAGTGAAGCCAAGTGTTGCTTCATTTGGTTGAAGGCTTCCTTTTGAGGTGAAACGCTTCAAAGCTGTAAGTTTTCCATCGAAAGTCTTTCTTGTTATCACATCCCTTGAGGGTTGGATTTTATGCTTTGTTTCCCCATGATATGCCCTACAAATGAGCACTTGACTGGTTTAAGATTCATGTTGATATTTCTCGAGTTTTGGAAGGTTTCTTGTATGTTATCGAGAATTTGGTATTCTGTTTTGCTCTTGATCACCAAATCGTCAACATAAGCTTTAATGTTCTTGCCGATTTATCTGGCAAACACTTTGTCAACCAGACGTTGATAAGTGGCACCTACATTTCTTAAACACTTGAACGGGAAGCCTGTGAGCGATTTATCCTTGAGGTCTATCTGGGGCAGCGTGTTGCAATTCTTTGGGCATGCTTTGTTCAAGTCTTTAAAATCGATATACATTCTCCAAGACTTGTCGGGTTTTCGAACCATTACGGGATTGGCCACCTATGATTGATACTTGACCTCTCGAAGGATTCCAGCTAGAACTAGCTTTTCCATCTTTTGTACGATGAGCTTATTATCAGGTGGGATCCATAACTCATGTTTCAATAATGCTACGAGGGATGCCGGTCATATCTTCTGGGCACCAAGCAAAGATATCAACATAGTGCAAGAGCAACTTCTCAAGGTACGAGAGGGTTTATTTAGAGAGGTTAGTGTTCACCCTTGTCCTTTGCTAAGGATATTTTGGGTTTATGATCAGCCCTTGTTCATTGTCTTCGTTCTTTCTTAAGCTTTCCCCTTCAACCACAAAAGTCTCTTGGGTAGGTTGAAGGGTTGCTATCCCTTTTTCAGTGGGAAACTTCACAGTGCCTTGACCAACTGAAACTGCCATTCCGAACACACTTTGCTCTGGCCTTCCTGTGATGATATCATAGTTGGAAAGGATATTGATCACCGCAAAAGTGAGTTGTTCGGTTCATCCTTTTGTTATCTCGTTGAACAAACATTATGGGTTATTTGGCCTAAAGGCTTGATAGGTATGCCTACGATACCTTCGATGGAGGATCCAAACTGTTGAAGCTTTGAACGTTCATCGTCGCTGAGAGGGTTAAAGCATTTCTCAAGCATGACTTTGGTGGTTGCACCAGTGTTAATGTAAGACTTTTGTGTCTTGATGGATCATATGTTGACTTCCATCACCAGAGGGTTTGAAAGTAACTCTCCTTTTGGTGGTGGGAAGCAAACATATTGACGTTCCCATGCCTTAAAATGATGGCATTTGTGGGAAGCTTTGTTTTTAAGGTCGACCATGTTCACTTCCTACTTTTTTCTTCAACCATTTTGTCCTTGACCCCTTTAACCAAGTGATCCAGTTCGGACTTGACGGCTTTTTAGATCCTCTTTTTGAGTTGGAAACAATTATTGGTATGGTGACCTTTCTATTTGTGAAACTCACAATACTGGTTTAATTTTTTCAATCTTTTGTTTTTTGGTAAAGGTGGAGGAGGGCGGAAGCTGTGTTTTACCTCTTCGGTTGCCAAGATCTCTTATGGAGCCTTGGTTAAGGCTGTAAAGTTTATGGTTTTTTCTCGGCTTGGAGGGTTCCGGCCTTCAAGAATCTGAACCTTTGAACAATTTGTCATAAGAGTCATACTGGAAGCTCCAGTTAAGAGTTCTCTTTTTTTTTCTTTGATGTCTGCAGCTTATTCTCCTCGAATGTGGGCTTCAGCCCTTTCGAGTGTTTCTTCAAGGGTTTTGGGCAGGCATTTATTGAAGTCTCTTGTGAGATATTTGGAATTTATAGCATTCATGAATCCTGCAACCCTAATCTTTTCATCGGTGTAAGTTAAACCTTTCTTCTTGTAACTTTCAATGAAGTCTTTGAGACTTTCATCATCACGTTGTTTGATCTGGAAGATTATAGTGGCGTTCTTGACATACCTATGTTTTTATAGGGAACTTTTGCTAAGATTGTCAAAGGTCTGAACGCTTCGTCCAGGAAGGTCATTGAACCATATGCGCGAAGACCCTTCAAGGGTTTGCTTGAACATGAGTCAACATTCGGAGTTGGGTCATTTTTCAATTCTTGCAGTTCCGACGAAGAATTGGAGGTAGTCTTCAGTACCGTGATGGCATCTTTATCTGGGTTTGCAACTCGTACTCAACAATATGTTGGGAGAAGCAGGATAAGTCATTGGGCTTGTAAGGTTTTGAGAGGTATTTTACTACCCTTGAAGCTGGGTTACCGCTTGAGGTACCCTGGTAAGTGGTTGGCACTTGGTTGATGAAGTTAAGGTTAAAGCCTTGAAGGCTTTCTGTGTCATCATCCAGCTTTAACGTGTTACAAAGGAAATTATGCCATCATCCATGTCACCAGCTAGGTCATAAGGTTAGAGCCTTAAAGGCTTTCTGATGGTAATCATAAAAGATGTTATCATCTGTGTCATCAGCTGGGTCATAAGGTTAAAGCCTTGAAGGCTTTCTGACGGTACTGTATAAGGCATTCCCATGGATGTGCTCATGACCGTACCTCGAGCCAAAGATAGGGTGGCCACGAAGTAGCAATGGGAGGCGGAACACCTGAAGCTGGTGACTGCCATAATTGATCAAGAGTGGTTTCATGCTCAATAGGTGCACCGGTTGTAACGGGTTGGGAGGTAAATAAGGGAAAAACGGTTGGACTAGACCTCCCCAAAAGCTAAAGGGCTTGAGTGGTTGGTCTGCCACACTAGGGCCAGCTTTAATGTAAGACGTGGCTGAACGTGAGCTGCTAAAAGGAAGAGATGGAGGGCCAGGTGTTAATGAGGGTTTAGACTTCTCATAATTTAGTCTTATTCTTACCATTTTCTTCCTTTCTAGGCTCACATGCTAGTTGAGAAAAGATCTCAGTTGTGAGAAATTTCTAACTACTCCCTCGGGTGTTAGTTATATGAATTTTGATGTACGCATTGCACCGATTTGAGAAGATGCAACCCCTGATTGGGATGGGGTTGGTGTATGAAAAGAGGTGAACTCCGGGAAAATGTTCCCGTTGGAGTACTTCCTGGAGTAGAGAGAGGTGTAGATCTAACCAGTGAGATCCGACTAGAATTTGGTATTAAATTGGTGCGGTTAGGCACCCGATTTACCGGGAGATTCACTTTCAGACACGATGTAAATAGAAAAATGGAGCTACACAACTGGTCTTTAAGATAAAGTAAGCGGCATAGCCCCACGGTGGGTGCCAACTTGTTGATCCAACAAATAATAGACCAAAGATAGTAGCGATATCTCCAGGGTAAAAGGGTTCAGGGGTTCAATTAGCCTAACGCAGGTCGTGGGGCCCCCCCACGTTTGCAAGACGTGGAGAGAGGTTCACTAGTATTGTTGTTATCTTCCTTAGATCTTGAGTTGATTAGAAATCAGCCCAGAAAGCGATCGTTGGAGAAGATGAATTATTTAGTGTGAAGAAGAGAACTTGTAAGAAGCAAGTTCTCAGGGGAGAAGAAGAAGAGAAGCAAGCATTAAGCTGGTTCTCAAGAGGGAGAGGAAGAATCAGAGAGTTAGAGTTATATCTGCTGATCCTGGGGTCTCCATATGCTTAACATGGGCTGCAATTTATAGGGGAAGAGGTTTCTCAAAGGGGAAACCTTTAACTAGTAAACCTGGCTTGCAGTGAGGGGCTTACCCTTTTAGGGGTTAAAGGGTTTGGACCTTCGGACAAAAGGGTGTTCTCTGTGCACATGTTCTGTCTGTGCAGAAATGGTTCACACGTTAAGTGTTGATGTGACCGGACACTGTGCTTGTCTCTTTACTGTTCTCCTGAGTTCGCGCGTATTGAACCTCTCAACCTTTTAACCTTTTAAGCTATTATGTATATTAGTCATTTTATTGAGATTTGGGCTACCCCGTCATCAGTACGCGAGGAATATATGATAGGGTGGTCACCTACAGGGCTACAACTCTTGTCGTGTTGTCCATGGTCGCGAACTTAATACAAGGAAAGCGCATTGTAGAGGGTAAAAGGAAGTTACCTTCAAGGTTGCAAGTCTGGTTACGTGGTCCATGACCGTGAACCTGACACATGAGCAGCATAGGATTGGATAGTTACCTTTGGGGCTGCTAGTGTAGGGTAGTGACATCTAGGGCTGCTGATAATTGTACAGAACTATGAGAGAAGTAAATGATAAATGTTAAACTATTTTTATGCAAAGAATGATATGATGAAATGAAATATATGGCTAATATTTTATATAAACGAGACCTCACTCACCGTAACTAATTTTGGGTATACATAATTGGTTAATGTTTAAGATGTTCGAGAATTTTACATGGATAGTAGTGGCATTGCAATGGAGGCTACCCTAAAAGAGACTATCATCACGATTATCTATGTTTTGTTTTATTTAATTTTAAAGACTTGTACCTATTTTGGATCTTTTGATATTTACGCTATGAAAATTTTTACTGCGCATGAATAAAGTTTCTAGTTTAAAAACTACTGCTAATGAGTGAATCCAACGAATGGGACCCCCTAGGTTGGGGTGTTTCAAATTTACGATACTCGCTATAGTTCACGATAAAATACTCTAATTCGAATACAACTACGTTTTCAACAAAATTTATATTGATATGTCGAGAAAAAAGTAAACAAAACTACGTATTTAGTTTTCTCAAAAAGGTTGAAGGCGGATATGTTTTTTTTACCCTTTTGACCATCTCAAACACTATTATTTATGATTTTTCTATGGTATCGATATTGATCATTCAAAATAGAGTAAACTGCAGTTTTACCCCGTGGAGATATAGCCCATTGGCACCCTTACCCCCTAAAATGAATTTTTTGCTGTCTACCCCCCCCCCCCCCAACGAATGCAAAACGTCACAATCTTACCCCCTGGTTCATGAAACTGCTTATAGTCCACGTTAGTCTTTAACGGTCAAAGGGTATTTATGTAATTTCGCCCTAACTTTACTAAACTATGTTTTTGTACGACCCTTACAAATGGACACCACTTCTGGCTTACCCCCCAAGGCTTGCACACTCTTCAAAGATCCGACGAAATCTCAGGCGACATCTCGGGCGACAAGATTCTGGCAAAAGAATAAGCTCTTGACAGAAATGCCAATTGGGACGACGATCAGAGAAATTTTGAGCCAGTGAACTAGATCGATAGATGTTGAAGCTCTGTTTGAGGTAATCGAACAAGGGTTTACTGTTCATTTTGATTTTGATATGAATAATTGAAACAGGGGTTAATTGAATGTGCTTGTGGATTCTTGATTATTCTCCACCTATCACTGTGGATTCTTGTTGTTTGGGGAATCACAGTGGATTATTGTTGTTCGATGAATCACATTGGATTGGTGTTGTTCGATGTTTCACAGTGGATTATTGTTGTTTGATGATTACAGTGGATTCTTGTTGTTTGGGGAATCACAGTGGATTATTGTTGTTCGATGAATCACAGTGGATTGTTGTTGTTCAATGAATCACATTGGATTCTTGTTGCTTGATGATTACAGTGGATTCTAGTCATTTGATTATAATCACATTAGCTTATTACAGTTGTATTTTTTTAATCTGTGTTTGCAGTTGACACGAGGATGCAGGTCACGGTAAGAACGATTGTGTTCCACATCGTGGTCAAAATGTATGGTGTCCCTTTCCTGCACTTCTAGTTTCCCCTTGGGCATGAAATGGTTGCCTAGTTTGATGTTGAATGTGTTTTGATATTATGTTATATATATGTGTGTATTATAACTGTAGGATGGACTCTAATCTTTAATATATTTATGTAGGCTAACTTTCAAACGTATGAAATGATCTAATGTTATATATCTTGTTGTTTGATGGTGGGAGTTAGATTAGGATGTGCAGTTAGGATTATGATTAGGATGTTCCAATTAGGATTAGAGGTTCATGCCCTTGTGGATTCTTGATTGTTTGATAGTGGATTAGAGGTTCATGTGCTTGATGATGGTTTTGGAATTAGGATTAGGAATTGGATTCTTGATTGTTTGAAGTTTGATAGTGGTAAACTATATTCATGTGCTTGATGACAGTGGATTAGATGTTTTGGAATTAGGATTAGGAATTGGATTCTTGATTGTTTGAATAATCATAGTGGATTAGAGGTTCATTTGCTTGATGATGGTTTTGGAATTAGGATTAGGAATTGGATTCGAATCAGCATTAGAAATCAATATGTGTAGGCTTTGACTTTGCCTGGTCAAACAATTTAGGCGGGAATGGATAGATTTTCTGCAGGGGGCATGGTTGTAAAAGTCCCGCCTAGGCTCCGAGTACTCCCCGAGTACTCGCTACAAGTGTTGGTGCATCTAGTGTCTGTTAACTTCGTCTTAATCGAGTCTTATGTCTAGATAGAATAATCGAGCACACAACATGATAGATTTTAGGGTTTGTTTATGTTTAAGTGGGTAATTTCGTTTGAAGGTGACAAGGTGCAGTTCAAACGAAATTAACAAAGGTAATTTCGTTTGAAATGGGCCTTGCCACTTTCAAACGAAATTAGCTCTAGTATATATAGGTGTGTGCTGGTTTCATTTCATACGAAATTACTTTGAGAGAGCTGAGGTGCTGCCAAAATTTTGTCAGAATTATATTGTAAAAGCTCAGGAATTCAGTAATAGATAAAGATTGAAATGGAATAAGCTGTGTTGACATCTTTTACATTGATTCCGCCTTTGTATTTGATGATGAACTGCTCAGACTGACTTTTTAGGGTCACCGGACGATCCAACAAGTGGTATCAGAGCTCAGGACGAGGAGTTCATACCAATTCAGCTTGAAATCATCGGATTTTCTCACTTCTACTCATTCTTTTCTGATTTGAACGAGATTTAACGGTTGAAATGGCCTGATTTTGACATATATCAAGCAAAACATAGTTTTAACTAATCCGTGAAAGATTTGGACCTAAAATCAACTTAAAACTTGATCAAATACATAATTTCGCTTGAAAACTGTTCGAAAAATGATGACATCATCTTAATTTCGTTTGAAATGTTTGATAATTTCGTTTGAAAATGCACATTATATCTGATTTCGTTTGAAGAATATGGTTAATTCCATTTGAATCAGGTATCTCGCTTGAAATATTTGGCTAATTTCGCTTGAGAGTGCACTTAGTTATAATTTCATTTGAAAGCTATACTAGTTCAGTAATTCTGTTTGAAATCTCAAACGAAATTAGATATTTCGTTTGAGATAGCATAATTTCGTTTGAACGACTTCTATCGTTTGAACAATTCCATTCAAACTAATTTCGTTTGAATCTGTATTTTTCAAAACCAAGAATTTTCTAAGTGTTTGTTGATCATTTCAGGTACTTGAAAGATGGATGAGTTCATGAATCCGTTCTGTGACGTTTTTGCCTTTGCTGGAAATGGTGGAGATGATGTTTCAAACGACACATCAAACAACACAAATGACAAAGCTTCGAATGCAAAGAAAAGTCTTAATGATGCTTTGAGTGTAGAAAGTGCATATGGAACATATAACAAACCTCCAAAACTGTTGGCGATTGAAGATTATAATAGGTGGGCTACAAGATTTGATGAGTGGCTTCAAGCTTTTGCATATCAAAGCTGGAAGAGTTTAAAGAATGGTTACATTAGAGGAGAACGTTTTGGTGAAAGTTTGACAGATACTGATGATATTGAAAGTTATATTGCTGAACAAAAGTGAGCGTTGATTCATCAGTCTGTGAGAGATGATATAATTTCGTTGATTGAATTTGAAAATTCAAAAGATCTTTGGGAGAAACTGAGAGTAAAATGTGTAGGTAGTGCTGAGATAGTCAAAAACAAAAAGAAACTGTTAAGAAAAAAGTTTGATTTATTTGGTTGTTTAAAGAACGAGCCTATTTCCAAGATGATTGAGAGATCCGGGCATCTGAAATTGGAGCTGGCAAGACACAAAATTGTATATACTCAAGAAGAGTTGGTTGACAAACTGTTCGACTCGCTGCCGAATGAACAAGATTGGCAGTACTTTGCATTAATGCTGAAGAACACAATCAAGTCTGAAGAGTTGACAGTGGATCGGCTTATAGAAATATTGGAGAGTCACGAGTTGGAGATCAAGAAATCTAGCAAAGTTAACAATTCATCTTATCAGCAGAATGTAGAGTTGTACTACAGAGGAAATTTACCAAAGACTGGTTCTCCAAGAACAGCATTTTCTGCAGAGAGTTCAAATAATGTGAATCAAGAAACTTCTCATAGTGGTTTTCATAGTGGATCTTCTTCAACAACTTCAAGTCAATCTGCATCAAAGAATCTGTTCCAATGTAACATTGATGTGGATCTGAAGAACGCTCAAAATTTCAGTGAAGAGTCAGCAAAACAACAGATGGTCTTCTTAGCATCGGTGTTAGAATCGTACGAGAGCCTCGTGGTGGGCAAGATTGGAAACACCAACCTAACTAAGGAGGATTATGATCAAATAGATCCTGAAGAGATGGAACTGATCGATATCAGGTGGTGTATGGCCAGTGCAGTCCGTAGAGCGCAAAGGTTTATGTAGATTACTAGGAGACATTCTATTGTTGGACCATCTACAAAACTTGGCTTTGACAAATCAAAAGTCACATGTTTCAGGTGTAAACAAAAAGGACATTTCAAACGTGAATGTCGTAACACTCCTGCTGATGATACTGCAAATTCAAACGTAATGTTTCAGGTGTAAACAAAAAGGACATCATCAGAATAAATCAGAACCGCCTAGAATGAAGCAGCTTGAGGATACCCCCAAAGAAAAATCAAGAGCTCTTGCTGTTATTCATGATGACGAAGGTTTTGATTGGAGTGAACTGCTACCAGAGGAAGATGCAGTAGGATATGCTTTCGCATCAGAAAAGATTACTCATGTCAAAGACACCAGAACTGAAGAACAAAAATACCTCAGCAGAAAGCAGAGAGCAGAATTCAAGATGATGAGATTATCTAAGGTGTTCAGTGATGCCCAGAAAGCAAAGAGATGGGATGCTGATAGAGAATGTTATCTTGATCCTCAAGGAAATATTGCTATTGATACGAAAACTCTTAGTATAGAAGCTTTCATTGAGGAATTTGCTCAAGAAGAAGAAGCCATACAGAGAGAATGGTGGGGAGGTGGAGAAGAGAAAGAAAAAGAAAAAGAAAAGAGAAAAAGAAAGAGTCTCAGTCTAAGAAGATTGATGATGGGATTATTGATACTTCACAAGAATTCACCGCTGAAAACTTGGGAAAGATGGCTGACAAAGTGCTTGCTGCAAAGGAACTTGAGGTAGACTCTAAGTCTGAAACTGAGTCTAAAAGCAAGGTCAGTCCAAATGTTTCAACAAGTGAGACAGGTAAGAAAGTCAAAGGTGATACTGACTGCAAAATTTGCATGAAAAACTGCAAGTTTTGTAGTACACTCACTTACCTTAGTGATACAAAGGTTGAAGAACTGACAAAAAGAGTCAGAAAGGTTAAAGATCAGATTCTAGACCGTGATAAAATGCTAAAAGCTTCAAATGATCGAGCTAAAAAGTTAACTGAGAAAATTGAAAATGATAAAATTGAAGTAGAAAGAACTAAGAAAGAAAATGAAAAATTGATTCTTGAAAATCATCAACTTTCAGAAAATTATGGCAAACTAAAACGAACGGTAAAAGATTCTGATGAAAGAAACGGTAAAACCAATAAAGAAAATGAGCATTTAACTGTAGTTCTTAGACACAAAGAAAAGCAAATCAACCAACAACTGGATCAGATTGCTAAATTGAAGCTTCAGTTTGAAGAAGCTAAGATTGAGAATGAGCGTATCAATCTGAAATTAACCAGTTACAACTCCGCAAGCTTTGTTTTGCAACACATTGTTCCCAAACCCATCGGGAAAAACAAAGCAGGCGAAGATGTTTACTCAGATGGAACTGGGGTTGGGTATCATCAGGTTCCACCGCCAGTGTTAAACAATTTTTCAAAGAAAAAGTCCGGGTTGGTTAATGATGAAGATGAAACAAATGAAATAAAACTTCCAGAGTCAATTGATGTTACATTTTCTTCATCTGATGATAGTGTTCAAACTGATATTGTGAAAGGCATGGCTGAAAGTGTTTTGAAGTCTGATAGTGATTCAGTTGAGGATGAAGAATGTTTTCTGAACAATTACATTCCGAAACCAAAATCCAAAAACAACTTAAATGAAGAACCTACTCTTGTCGTGTACAAGATGTCGGGATTAGATAAGTTGTATTTGGATTCTGAGTTTCCTCTGGAGAATGTTAATGTGGACAAGTTGAACAATGTTTTCAAACTGGTTGAAATTGATTTGTCTGAAGTAGAAGGTTTGAATCAGACAAAGAGGCAAATGAATTTTGAAAAAGATAAAGCTTACTATAAGAAACCAGTTGTTCCACCGCGTTTTTATAACAACAATCGAAACAGATGGTCAGGTGGTTATCAGGATAGTAAGAATTATCAGAGAAGGAATGTTCAAAACAAGAAGTTTGCTGAGAAAAAGGTGTTTGTGAACAGTTCAAGTTCACTTTCTGATGAAGAATCTGAGATTTTTTCAAAATCAAACAAGGAGTTCTTTGAGAAGAAAGCTTCACAGTCTCAGTTTGAAGGCACTAGTCGGGTTGTTGATACTCGAACATGCTTTAAATGCAATCTAGTTGGACATATTGCATGAAAGTGTACCAACTTGAAGCCTAAGACTGAAGTTGTGATGAATTCAAGAAAGAAAGATGATGTGAAGGGAAAATATCCATTGGTTGTTGAGAAAAAGGTTTTGAAAAATGACAACACCAAGAACAAAACTGAACCTGTTAAGAATATGGTAACTAAAAATGACAAATTTTACAAACGGGTTGCTTCATCTCAGCAAACATGGAAACCAAAATCAGAGAAACAAGTTTCAACTCCACAAGAGAAGAAAGTTGTTCTAAAAAGATTCTTCAAAACGAAAACAGAAAAGAAAACATTCCAATTTATTATGAAGATTTTGTTAAGAAGAATGTTTCATTGGAAAAAGAGGATAAAGTTGACATAAAAGAGGCTATTGATAACAAACTGGAAATGAATGATAAAAATTTTCCGCCTCTTAAATCGGTTGTAAAGTGCATAGATGAGATTAAGTTACCTGAGTCTGATGATGCTTGGGCAGCTTATTTCAACTAATCATATTCTATTTGGTGCAGGAGCTTCCAAGATCCGTTTCGCGATGGATTATGGATAGTGGAGCTTCTCGGCACATGACGGGGAAAACAGCTTTGCTGTATAATGTTAGAAATTTCAATGGATGTTATGTAGGTTTTGCAGGCAATCAAGGTGGTAGGATAGTTGGTGAAGGAACGTTATCCAATGGAATTGTTACGTTTGAAAGAGTGAATTACATCGCCGAGCTTGAGAATAATCTTCTGAGTATTTCTCAGATTTGTGATAGAATGTATACCACTCACTTTACTGATAAAGAATGTTTGATCTTGAAACCAGGTTTTGTTATCCTTGAAGAATGGATTATCATGAGAGCACCAAGGGTCAATGATCTGTATGTGTTGGACAAGAGCGTAGCTACTACAACCACGGGTCAAGCACATTGTTTTGTGTCAAGAGCAACGGAGAAGGAATCGCAATTGTGGCACCGGAAGATGGGTCATATACATCTTAGAAAAATGAATCACTTGGTGCACAATGATTTGGTTATTGGTGTTCGTGTCAAAGGTTTTCATCTTGAGAGAAAATGTATTAGCTGCATCAAAGGCAAGCAGAAGAAGAAATCACATCCAAAAAGAAAGTCAACTCAGTATCAAGACCTTTAGAGAGACTTCATATGGATCTTTTTGGTCCAGTGAACGTCAAAAGCATCACTGGTGATTACTATTGTTTGGTTGTCACGGATGATTTTTCAAGGTTTTCATGGGTTTCATTTCTGAAAATGAAAGATGAGACATTTGATAGTTTGATGGCGTTGTTCAGAAAAATTGAAAACTT
This sequence comes from Helianthus tuberosus, assembly GCA_030545235.1. NCBI lineage: Eukaryota > Viridiplantae > Streptophyta > Magnoliopsida > Asterales > Asteraceae > Helianthus > Helianthus tuberosus. The sequence continues at coordinate 23,021 of JARYGA010017944.1, forward strand.
GTACCAAAGGCGTATCAAAAGAATCAGAAGTGATAATGGTACTGAGTTCAAGAACAACAAGATGGAAGAATTTTGTGATGAAAGAGGTATATTGCATGAATTTAGTGCTCCTTATACTCCGCAACAGAATGGAGTCGCAGAAAGAAAGAACAGGACGCTAATTGAAACGGCCAGGACGATGCTTGCTGATTCCAAACTACCTGTAAACTTTTGGGCAGAAGCAGTATCCGCCGCATGCTATACACTCAACCGGGTTCTCACTGTAAAGAAATTCAATAAGACGTGTTTTGAGCTGATCAATAACCGCAAACCTAACCTGAAGTATTTAGAACCGTTTGGGTCACCCTGTACAGTTCTAGAGCCTTTTGGAAAGTTTGGTGCAAAGAGCATTGAAGGAATTTTTGTGGGTTATACAAGTCCATTGAAACGAGTCTTTGTTCCAAGCTTAAAGCGGATTATTGAAGCACACAATGTTGAGTGTCAAGGTTACACAATGCCACCGTAGAATCCAGGACATTCATGGCGTTTTCATTATGACACTTTGTGGGATTCGTTTGACATGGAAGAAGAAAAGGAAGAAGAAGAAGATTTCTTTGACGAGTTGGATATTTTAAGAGAGTATGAAGATTCGCAGGAAAGGTTCCCAACTGAGTATTCAAGTCGACCTCGACAAACTTCAAATGATGATGAAGTAGGTCCAAGCAATGCTGGAGAACATGATGATATCCAACAAAATGAAGTTGCTCATGATAATCAGATGACAGTCAATGATAATCAAGAATCTGATAACATGCCAGTATTTGATCGTGGTGATTCAGATTCTGAGGGGGAGCAAATTCAGATTTCAAGTCAAATAAACCCAGTCAGTGAACAAAGTGCAAATCAGAATGTTACTAATCTGGAAGGCAAGGTAGATGTTTCAGGCGAGGTGATGCCAAGAACTCTTACATACCATCCAGAAGAACTGATCATTGGAGAATTACAATCAGGCGTTCGCACTAGACGTCAAATTGACCAAGGCCTTACTTGTTTTTATTCTACAGTAGCACCTTTACAAACTGAGTTTTCACTTAGTTGTTTTATTTCGCAGATTGAACCGCGAACATATAAGGAGGCACTAACTGAAGATTCTTGGGTCAATGCTATGCAAGAAGAGTTGAGTGTGGAAGTTAGTAGACTTTCCTGATGGTCAGAGGAAGATAAACACCAAGTGGGTGTTCAAGTGCAGGAGAGACGATCAAGGAGTTATTATTCGTAACAAAGCTCGACTCGTAGTCCAGGGTTTCAGTCAGCAAGAGGGGATAGATTTCACTGAAGTATATGCTCCGGTTGCTAGACTTGAAGCGATCAGAATCTTCCTAGCATTTGCATCTTGGAAAAATTTCAAAGTATATCAGTTAGATGTTAAATCGGCGTTTCTCTATGGAAAAGTAAAAGAGGAGGTATATGTCGGACAGCCACCGGGCTTCACCGATCCAATCCACAAAGACAAGGTCTACTTACTAGACAAAGCGCTGTATGGTTTACACCAGGCCCCGAGAGCTTGGTATGAGACATTATCTCAACACCTGCTTGCCAACAGCTTTATTCGTGGAAAAGTGGATGCCACTCTCTTCACCAAAGAGGTCGACGGACATCTTCTGATCGTTCAGATATATGTGGACGACATCATATTTGGGTCAACAAATGAGAATCTGTGTAAAGATTTTGAACAAGTTATGAAGCAGAAATTCGAAATGTCATCGATGGGTGAGATGAAATTTTTCTTGGGACTTCAGGTTGATCAACTGCCTAAGGGAATTTTCATACATCAAACGAAATACGTTCATGATATCTTGGTGAAATTCAGGATGTCAGGTTCTACTCCAGCTTCCACCCCATTAGCGACAAACCATGGGATAAACCCTGATCTCACCGGAGAGAAGGTAAATGAAACATTGTATCGTTCCATGATCGGATCGCTGATGTATTTGACAGCTTCAATCTAACCTGAGAGCTTCGCACATGGTGATTGTGAAAAGGATATTACGCTACCTGAAAGGAACTCCATCATTGGGGTTGTGGTATCCAAAAGATGGCGAATTAATGCTCAAAGGGTATTCCGATTCCGATTTCGGATGCTGCAAAGTTAACGCTAAATCAACAACAGCGGGGTGCCAGTTCTTTGGATCACGATTGGTTATCTGGCAATGCAAAAAGAAGACCTCTGTGGCTTTATCCACATGTGAAGCGGAGTATGTATCTGCAAGCAGTTGCTGCTCACAGATCTTGTGGATCCAGCAACAGATGCGCGACTACGGTTTGCAATTTCTTAACACCCCTATCTTTGTTGATAATGAGGCAGCGATTAACATTACGAAAAATCCTGTTCATCATGCTAAAACTAAACACATTGAAATTCGTCATCACTTCATCCGAGATTGTTTCGAAAAGAAGTTGATACGAATTGAGAAAATCCACACTGACGAACAAAAAGCTGATTTACATACCAAAGCATTTGACAGAACTCGTTTTCAGTATTTGCTAAAATTGAACGGTATGAAGCTTTTATCGGTGTTGGAGGAGATACTTGGCGTTGATGAAGGAAACATTGTAGATGATGATGTTGAGAAGCAATCTGCAATGGTTTGTCGATTTTTTACTTGTTTTGGTATTCAGGGGGAGAGTATAGGGTAATATTTTCAGAAAATACAAAAACAGTAAAAAAAATTTCAAAAATACAAAAACATGAGATATTTTCAAAATTCAAAAACAATAGAAAACCAGAAAAGAGCTTGTGTAAAAAGGGAAAATGATAGTACATCGGCTTAACAGTTACAGTATGCTAAAGATTTGTAATGTTTAAAAAGTCTTAAACAGTCTTGCTGATGATGTGCCGATAGGTTTTTACACATTTAGTAGGTTTGTTCGGGATATAAACCTAAATCTTTACTTACTTATTTCGTGGGGGAACACTACTTGGATATATAGGTAACCCGTGAAATCTTTTTTGAAAGATCCCTCTTTCTGAGATACTAGGTCTTTATACTCAGTGATATTTGGGGTATTATTCCGGGACTTCTGATTTTGCGGAAGCAATGGCCTAGTCCCTGAATAATACTTTATGCATTGCTTGAAATATAGTGCCGCCCTCAGCATAAAATGATGAGACAATAAAATTGCTAATCAATGCTGTTGTAAAAAAAGATCCTCTAAAGGGGACCCACTAAAGTCGAACCGTCATCTCTCTGCTGAACGGAAGTTCTGACCTGAGCTCTCACGGTTTCGCAATGTAACCCTTTACAGATATCATCTGTGGTATACTCACCTGTAAGACTGAATATTGGGATTTGGATACGGGAGTATATTCAAGAGGTCGGACACATGAGTAAGTTTAAGTCTCTAAAACATCTAATCCGTATCATGGACAGATTAAAAATTGTGTGAAAATTTAAGTGGATCAGTATATCGACAATCTAAGCGAATTGTTTAATTCTGAGCATGTAATCAAAGCTTAACGGTACTTGTGACTTGTCGGATAGCTGATATGATTCCCTATCTCGCTCATCAAAAATATGTTTGTAAATAGTTTACATTTACTGCATTTTATTTCTGAATTTCATTTCTAGTTTAGAAACTTTATTAAAAATCCAAAAAGATTTTACACTTCTGCTTTATTTTCTGACAAACCAAGGTGGAAAGCTGATCTTCAGATTCGATTTGAAGCAGATGCAGGAAGGTTTCTGAGCTGGAGGATGGGTCGTGAGCTTAACATGATAAGTTTGTGAAAGTTGAAAAGTTAAAGCAAGTTTATTAATTTTAAACTTGTAAATTTCATAAAATTGTTTGAAAAAATTGAACAAAAATGTTAATGTGAATTGTCTCAGGTCAACCAAGGTCATTAAGTTGGACTTGGTAGACTAATTGAGTAATCAGGGTCATTAATTTGGACCTGAATACTTAAGTGGATTTCTAAACACTGATTAGACTTTCAATTGAGATTGAATGGTAAGTTTGGATTGAAACTGTTATTGTCATATATCTTATATTTAGGTAGAGATTGTGCAGGTAATAGGTATGAATTTGAGAAAGCAGCTAAGAAAAATCCCAGCCTACTGATCGGGGAAGTATGAAGACTTAAAGTCAAATACAGTTCCTGGATCTACATTCAAGGGGGAGCTTGAAGTTATTAAAGATTCAGTTTCTGTGATTCATGCTAAGCTGTTGATTGAAGATAAAGTTTGAAGAAAGCTTTTACAATGTCAAGACAATTTGGAAAGAGGCAAAGACTAAAGACTCGACGCCGAAGACTTCGTTAACATCCAAGGGGGAGTCTGTTGGTGCATCTAGAATAATCGAGCACACAACAGGATAGATTTTAGGGTTTGCTCATGTTTAAGTGGGTAATTTCGTTTGAAGGTGACAAGGTGCAGTTCAAACGAAATTAACAAAGGTAATTTCGTTTGAAATGGGCCTTGCCACTTTCAAACGAAATTAGCTCTAGTATATATAGGTGTGTGCTGGTTTCATTTCATACGGAATTACTTTGAGAGAGCTGAGGTGCTGCTAAAATTTTTTCAGAATTGTATTGTAAAAGCTCAAGAATTCAGTAATAGACAAAGATTGAAAAGGAATAAGCTGTGTTGACATCTTTTACATTGATTCCGCCTTTGTATTTGATGATGAACTGCTCAGACTGGCTTTTTAGGGTCACCGGACGATCCAACAACAAGGTAGGCTGCCGAGGCCCGAGTACCGTTCACCTAGGCCCATTACTCCCCTAGTAATCTCCGCGTAGGCCGAGTACTTCCCGAGTACTCCCGAATCCGACTAGGGAGCGCCTAGCGACTTTTGCAACCATGGCAGGGGGTAAGGTTCATTATAGTTAGAAAGAATGTGGGGTAGTTAGAAAGGGTAGAATTGTTATTTCACATGCCAACTAACAGAATGTTAAAGTCATTGACAGCAGGGGGTAAGTTTGCAGCGTTTTGCATTCGTTGGGTGGTTAGAGAGCAAAAAAATCGTTTTAGGGGGTAAGGGTGCCAATAGGCTATATCTCCAGAGGGTAAAACTGCATTTTACTCTTCAAAATAGTGATCATTCAAATAGTATGATTAGTGGTTCATATCATTTCCTCATGATAATTTCATTTTGTATTTAAATCAAAATACACATATATCATAAATACATATATAGTGTGGCTTGGCTCATCCAATATTGTGTGTGTTAAAACAATTAACTATACATAGTATAAAGCAATTCAAAAGGGTGTTGAAGGAGGACTCTCAAAATGTGATTCAACTCAAATATGTTTCTAAATTAATAGAATTAGGTGCTTACAAGAATCTATACCCATCCACTGCGTTAAAAATCACATATAGTCACACAACAAAATGTGACCATAAATATGACCATGGGCCAACCGCTACACATATTTTTTCAGTCCAAGTATGACCAAAGGTCGCGTCATCACAGACATCATACGCCCATATTGATGTTAAGTGGTGATAAGGCCTTGAATGTATGGCTAAAAGGTTTCAATGTTTCTGCTGGAATCAAGCAAAAAGTCCATTAAGTGTGTCTAAAGCAAAGCAACAGTCACACGAATATCTCATTAGTGCGGCTGTTTGAATTATATAGTCACAAATACGAGTCAAAAAGTTTGTTTTAGCCACATTAATCAAAATATACCGTGGCAAAATGGTTGTTGTAATCAACCATTTTGTCCCAATAAGTATGTATATAAAAAAATTTCTAAACACAAGAAATTTTGTAATTATAAGAGAGGCTATTGTTAAACCATTGGTCACACATATGGTTTTTTCCCATGACATTTGCAATCATTCCGTCACACAAATAAAATAACAAGCAACAATGGTGTAGCTACCGATTACGTAAAACCACATGAATATTTGTAATGTTTAGTGTGGCCATTGTTTTACCTTTGGTCACAAATATTATTTTAGAGACGTGACATTGGCTAATGTTCCATCACAAAAAAAAAAAAAAATAATAAAGTGGGGATGGTGTGGCTAATGGTTATGTAAAGCCACATAATATTTTGTAATGTTTAGACACACTATTTATATTCCCCATGACGTTTTCTATCCGTCCATGACACAAACAAAACCAAATGGAGATGGTGTGTCTAATGGTTATGTAACACCACATGATATTTTGCAATTTTTATTGTGGCTATTGTTATTGTCTAAGGGCCATACATAGTTTATATTCCCCATGACATTTGCTATCAGTCCGTCACACGAAATAAATCCAAGTGGAGATGGTGTGTCCAATGGTTATGTAGAGCAACATGAAAAATTAAGATCTTTAGTGTAGCTATTCCCTAACCTTTGGACACACATAATTTCTTTTGGCCATGACGTTTGCTATCATTCCGTCACACAAACAAAAAGTAAGTAACGATATTGTGGCCAATGATTATGTAAAGCCACATGAAAATTTGTAATTATAAATGTGGCTATTATTTAACATTTGATCAAACATATTTACCATGGTTTTATGTGTAATCAGGCATTTTATTTTCAATATTTTTTCTTTTTTAAATTATTTAAAAACATCATTAAAAAGGAGAAAAGCTAAAATACAACATTAATATACATAATAATAAATCAAAGTATTTAGATGTTTTCAACTAATTAAATACTAAAAATCCATTTCTTAGCTATATTTTATCTTCTTCTTCTTCATCTTCTTTTGCGAGTGATCTACCGTTGTAATACATTTCTTCTGCTTCTTAGCAAGTTTAGTTAAAGTGTTTTGTCTCTGATTGATTTTTGGATCGGGTACCTGAAACAATAAAACATGAAACAAATATGAATAGTTGTTTTAGTTGTAATTAATCAAATTTTCAATGCAAGTACTAAATACCTTGTAATTTAATGTTTTCTTTTCTTACACAATAGCAAATCATTATTTATTTTCAAGCACTCAAGCCTTATCACCTAAATATGTAAGAAATGAAGAGAGAAGGGCAATTGAAACCACTATATATTACGAAAATACACATAAAAAAGAATAATTCATATTTACATTTAAATAAGAAAATACAATAATCACTGTTTCTCATTTCTTTCTTGAAATTCAAAAAAGAAATAGTAAGAACTGACGACGGGACAATAGTTTACCCAGCTTGACCCGTCTTGGGCTCCTCTCATGTAGGCCTAACTGGTAAGGCCCAAATTGTAATACTTGCCTATTAAGGGATTCTCCCATACAAAACGGGCGAGAAAGAGATGTTCAGAAAATACAGGAGCATTAAATGAGTGATAAGAAAAGGATCTCCGGCTGGCACAGTACTTCCGAGCCGGTTTCATTAAATGAGGGCAACAATCTTGCCGTTGGGGTTCAGACACGTGTCTGAGCCCCCCAAAGATAGTCAGAAACCGTTGGATCACCTCGGTACCGTTCCATTGAAAAGATAAGGACTCTTGGCTATATAAGAAAGGTAAAGAACGATCTATTTCCCAAGTCGGTATCTCACTTAATGCTCTCTCGATCATTTATCCCGACCACAATTCCCTTACATTAAATACACACATTTATATCTGATTCACACCATAGAGATTGTTCCGGTGATCATACTCATCAGAATAAGCTGCTTTCTTATTCTCCGGAAAGTTTACTTACTCTCACGCCAGAGCTTGGTCACGGATCCCCCCTCCGGGGCCCTCCGTCGCGAGGCTAACGGTTTCCTTTTTTGTAGAAAGCAAAGGCTGGAGTATCACGATGTCAGCGAAGACCCTTTGAACGTCATCCAGGGATTTGGGGATTCGACATTGGCGCCATCCGTTGAACATTTCAGTCCGGCTGATTTTTTCCACTTAAAATCATCGGTGTTGTGATAACCCAATCTGCAAGAGAAAACATGGCAACACCACCAAGTTCACGGACAATCCAGACGGTGCAAAATGACCACGACAGGGTCACAGTGGAAGACATTACCCACGAGGAAGAAAATGAGAACCAAATAAGAAACACGGAAAAGGGAAGAGACCATCACACTGGATTTCATTGCCATGCACAGGGAAGAAATAAAGAAGCATCTCGGGGACCTGGAACGCAGGAGAGGCTGGAGAGCCTCAAGGCCAGATTATCTTTCGATACACCACCCAACAAAGGTGAAAAAGATCTTCAGAACAAGTGCGATTGCTCAGATCCCCTAGAGGCTTTCATAACAGCCCTTAGGCAGATGTCATCAGAAGAGAGAGAGGATCTAATCACAGGAAAGGAACCAAAGGGAAAACAAAAAGGAAAAGAAGACCAAAAGGACAGCGGTCTGGATCAACCCTACCTTCCTCGAGACTTAGCTGAGATTTCAAAGTTTACAAAAAGAATCGCTGAGGCACCCATGCCCCCCAAGCTCAAGTTACCCTTGAACTTTGACAGATATGACGGGACGCGGGACCCGGAGGATCACCTTCATGCCTTCAAGGGTGCGGGACAACTAGGACGATGGCCCATGCCTGTTTGGTGTCACATGTTCGTACAAACTCTAACGGAGGGAGCCAGGCTCTGGTTTGACAACCTTCCTCCTGGAGGAATCGATAGCTATGAGGAACTAAGCGAGAAGTTCCTGAGAAACTTTGGTCAACAGAGAAAGGTGGTCAAAAACCCAAACGAAATCATGCATATAAGGTAGAGAGATAATGAACGAAAGATCAATACATGAAGAGGTTCATTAAAGAAAGCATGAACATCAAAGACGTCCCGGAGGTCATGAAAATTAGCAGCTTCATCAATGGACTGAAGCATGCACAACTGTGCGAGAAGTTAGGAGAGGAGTTCCCACACACGTTCGATAACCTCATGAACAGGGTCAGGACCTTTGTCAGGGGAAAAGACACATTCAGGAAGGCTAAGGAGATGGACGTCCCGACTCGAAGAAGCAATCCCGCTCCAAAACCTCCAGAAAAAGGTACACCATACTCCCGAAAACCAACTTTTGACAAAATATTGCATGACAGGGTGAGACCCACATACTCCCCATATAGACCTCGGGGCAGGGGGTCACTCCCTTACTCCGATAGCTTCACCCCTCTCACCAAAACCCCGAGTGAAATACTGGCCCCTGAAAGGGTGAAAAGTTCTTTTCCAAGGCCACCTCCCATAAAACCAGGACCGAAGGCACAACCAAACGAATATTGCAACTTCCACAGGGGCTACGGCCATAAAACCGATGATTGTATGTACCTAAAGAGGGAAATAGAAACCACAGTAAAAACGGGTAAATTGGCTCACTTGATTAAAGAAATCAAAGAAGGAGGATGAGATCGTAAGGGAAAAGATGTGAGGGAGCCTGAAAGGGCAGACGTAGACATGATCAGGCGAAGGGATGAGTTTGACACCACTAGGAGTGTAAAAGCTAGGGTCCTGAGCCCCCAGACCGCATGAAACTCCCATACTGATGCCACACCTGGAGGAACACGAGGTGCAAAGGCTTCCCCTCAATATTTCGGCCATCATAGTCGGACATAAGGTAGCCAGGATACATGTAAACGGGGGAAGTGGAGTAGAGGTAATATATGAGCACTGTTTCCAGAGGTTTGACATGGATGTGAGGGACAGACTTGAGGAAGACTCGATCCCCCTCGTGGGTTTCAACAATAGTGTATCTCACCCCCGGGGAAAGATTGGGCTCCCATTCACTGTCGGCGTAGGGGACCGTGTCCGGACCATAACTCCCACCTTCATGGTGGTCTGGGCACCGTCAAAGTACAATGCAATCCTGGGAAGGCCGGGGATCGGTGATTTACAAGCACATGCCTCAACCACACATAGAGCTTTGGTATTCCAAACGCCGAAGGGCTTGGCTTGGGTAAAGTCTTTATACGAGCTAGTGTCTTCTGTTTCTAAGGAGGAAGTGCCTGAGAAGCCTCAAAAAGAAGGAATAGAAGAATGGGTCCTTTGCGACAGATTCCCAGAGCAAACAGTTAAGGTGGGAAGCCATCTCAGTGACAAATGCAAGAGTGCTCTCAAGGAATTACTTCTCTTCAACATAGATGTATTTGCATTTCAACATGGAGATATTACCGGGATTCCGAGAAGTCTGACTGAACACCGGCTTAATACGTACATCTGGGTGCAACCGGTAAAGCAAAAGAAATGGAGCATGGGTCCCAGTAAGAGAACACTGCATTCATCACAGACAAGGGAACCTTTTGTTATACTAAAATGCCCTTCGGACTAAAAAATGCAGGGGCCACTTACCAGAGGTTCATGAACACCCTTTTTTGGGAACAACGGGGATGAAACTTGGAAGTATACGTCGATGACATTGTCATAAAAAGCCTCACAGAGATGGCCATGATAGAAGATATAATTGAAACCATACGAACCATGCAAGACGTGAACATGAAACTAAACCCAGGAAAATGCTACTTCGGGGTAGAGGAAGGAAGATTCCTGAGAGTAGTGGTCACCAAGGGAAGGATCAAAGCCAATCCGGAGAAGACCCAAGTTGTGGCCGAAATGCGATCCCCCCGGTCCTTAAAAGACATTCAACAACTGAACGGGAGACTGATTGCCCTGAACCGTTTCCTGTCAAAGGTAGCTAACAGAACTCTCCTCTTCATGAAAGTGCTGAAGGATTGTCTCCAGACAGACAAGTTCAGATGGATTCCAGAGGTCGAGACAGCTTTTCGAGAAATGAAAGACTATATCTGTAAGCTCTCAACCCTAGCCACTCCAGTCCCCGGAGAGGACTTGCTCCTATATTTGTCTGCTTCAAAGACAACCATAAATGCCGTGATGATGGTAGAGAGGGAGGAAAAACAGATCCCCATATACTTCATTAGCAGGACCCTTAAAGGCCTAGAGGAACGTTACATGCCTCTGGAAAAGCTAACCCTGGCACTAGTCTTTGCATCCCGAAGGCTTAGAAGATATTTTCAGGAACATAAAGTCACGTTAATGACAGATCAATTGCTCCAAAATTTGCTCAGGAGACCAGAGCTGTCGGGCCGGTTGGCCAAGTGGGCAGTGGAGCTGGGAGAACATTCCTTAGAGTATAAAGCCAGAATAGAAATGAAGGGACAAATACTGGCTGACTTCCTGGCTGAAGTTCCAGAGGATGAGGAAAAAGAACTCTTAAAGTGGGAGGCCCTGGAAAGGGAAGAAAAGGAGAAATAGTATGAGGCAGTGTGGAAACTATTCATAGATGGGGCTTCAAACGACGAAGGAAGTGGAGCAGGCGTCACGCTGATCAGCCCGAGGGAGTCGAACTGACATACGCCATCAGGCTAGACTTTGAGAACACCAACAGCATGGCGGAATACGAAGCCCTTTTGGCGGGGTTGAGATTGGCTAAGAAGGTAAAAGCAAGACACGTGGAAGCCAATACTGGCTCACAGCTAGTAGTCGAGCAGTTCCATAGGGAATACGAGGCTAAGGATAGCACAATGGCTCGATACTTGACCAGGGTGAAAGAGACAGCCAAGGCCTTCAAGACTTTCAAGCTAGAATACATACCCCGAGGGAGAAACAGAAAATCTGATGCTCTTAGCAAGTTAGCTTCCGTAGCCTTCGATCACCTTACAAGAGAAGTCAAGGTGGAGGTCTTAACCTCCCCTTCCATCGATGCTGAGGAAATAGATACAATCGAAAGCGCCCAGGAGACTTGGATGACACCGAAGGTAAAATTCCTCAGGGACGGAATACTAACCGAAGGTGACTGGGCAGCCTGGAAGATAAGGGTCAAAGCTTTACAATACGAATTGATTGATGGGGAACTTTATCGAAGGTCCTACTTGGGGCCATCACTAAAATGTGTCGATAGTGAAGAAGCCAGATACGTGATTAGAGAGATACACGAGGGTATTTGCGGCATGCATTCTGGGCCAAGGACAGTGGTGGCAAAAGCAATGAATGCGGGATTTTATTGGCCTAGGATGTATAAGACAGCATTAGAAGAAATCAAGAAATGTGACAACTGCCAGATCCATGCACCCATGACACACCGCCACAAGCACCCATTGATACCCGTGTTGACATCTTGGCCCTTCCAGAAGTGGGCCATTGACATCATCAGGCCGTTCCCAGAGGGGCCCAGGAGGAGTTAAATATGTAGTGGTCGCTATCGACTACTTTACCAAGTGGGTAGAGGCGAGACCTCTAGCAAAGATCACTGGAGAACAAAAGATGCGATTTGTGCTGCACAACATCATATGCAGATACGGGGTGCCAAAGGAGCTAGTAAGTGACAACGGCATCCAATTTATAGGAAAGCCCTTTAGGCCATGGTGCGAGCAGATGCATATACAACAGGTGTTCACCTCCGTCACCCATGCCCAGAGCAACAGGTTAGTAGTAATAGCAAACCAAAGTGTAATCAAGTGTAACAATCCTCAATAAACCGACACTCTCGGTAATTTTTACGACACCCTAATATATTTTAGAATATCCCGATATGTCCCAAAATACATCCCATACGCGAAAACGGGCCTCAAATATATTAAATAATATTAAAAATAAATAAAAATCTGAAAGTTAAGTTGAGGAGGGCCGCGTAGAACCCACCTCAACCTTACGCAGGCCGCGAGTGTTCCAAATTGGGGCGCAGCCCGGTGATAACACGTGTCATCATCGTGGCTAAGCTAGGCGATGACCCGGATCACCTAAACCATACTCGGGCTAGTACGCGGGCCGCGTAAGCCCCGCTTATCTTTTACGCGAGCTGCGTGAGAGTCAAGATCAGCAACTATATAAAGGAGGCCTCGGGCGTCAACTCATTTCGCTCACAAACGTTTCTGTATCTCAAATTCTGAAATAATAGGCATAGAAAGCTGGTATTATACCCCCTAATTAGCGAGGTTCTGCTCCGTTGTAAGTATTATAACCCCAGTTTCGTAATAGATACGATGCCCGATTGATTTAGGGTTCCGTAACAACTGTCGTGGTTCTGCCCGACGTAGTTGTTGGAATGCCGTCTCGGGGAGGGTATCATTAATATTTTCAAAGGGTTATGATACTAACCTATGTACATTTGTGTAAATTATAGATTATTCCCAAGAAACCCTTACGCGAAGTCTAAGATATCAAAGTGAGTTTATCCAATTTTTGTTAACCTTTTTGTAATATTTTACAAAACCTTAAATGTTTTACAATATGATTAAGCGGTGATTGAGTCTTTATAGTTCTTCAATTACTGCCGGTATGTTGGGGTTTTGTATACAAAAATTACTACACTGTGAGTAGTAAGTCGGGGATGACAGTACGTTACCATTGGACAACGAGTTAGCCAATGTGTAATATGACCCACAAGTCAGGATTGACAGTACTGAATGAGTAATTGTGTAGAAATAAACAATGTGATCGCTCTCAATACTGTGTTAATTGATAAAATGTTTCTTGATTAAACTGGGATTCACTCACCAGTATTTCCCACTGACAAATGTTTTTAAAACGCGTTTCAGGTAACACAATGTGACAGCCAATTAGTAAAAAGCCAGCTGGAGAGCACTGAAGGCTTGGAAAAAATGTGGCTATAAAAGTTACCTAATAAACGATATTTTAAATTCAATAAAATAGGGTTTATCCCTATAAATGTATTGTAATAAGAAACTTGGGTTTTACCAATGTGATTATTAATATCAAATATGGTGGTTTTACTCTGATAAACATTTCCTAACTATGGTCCTGATGTAATTTCCGCTGCCAAATTAACCAACCTGATACCACCGAAATTCTGAGTTCGCGTCCGCCCATTCCCGGGACAGATAAGGGATCGGGGGTTGCGACAGAAGGTGGTATCAGAGCCTAGCCACTGGTCTGAGCCAAAGAAGTGTTCTGCTGACACTTAAATTCTAAATTTTGTGTTAGGAAATAAATTACAGAAATACGTGCATAACTGTATTTATTTGTTATGTGTTATTTGACTATATGTTAGTTTACAGTATGAGTGATCAAGGACCCTCAGACATGAGTCGTCAGTTGTCTGATTCACCTAGGAGTGAAGGTACCTCTTCACAGCCTGCCCTTTCTGGGTATTGTGCTGATCAGGAAGAAGGGATGTTTGCCTTTAAAGCTCAGTCAAAAGAGCCATTCCCTCATAAGAAACGAGGATGGTTCAATAAGGAAGCCTTTGCACGTAGGAAAAGAATGCGAAAGTTGCAACAACAAAGAGTTTTAGCAGCCGCTAAGCGAAAGTCAGATGCCCATACACAGGATATGCTTAATAGAAGTCTAGCTAATTTTCATATCCTAGCTACAACTGCTGCTGACCCAAGTCTGGAACAACTAGTATCCCCACAACCACTAATCCCAGACCAACCCATGGAGATAGAAAACCCTGAAAACCAAGTGGAGATGCATGACTTCAACCCAGAGGAAATCCCTAGGGTACCTGCACCAAACCCCCTAGACCCAAATTACGACCCCTGGTGGGACGATAATAGGGACTTTGTGCAACGTTACCCGATACATGAAGACACACCCATACAGAACATAGGAGCCTACCCAGGTATGGACCCTTTAGATCCCTATTACCACGATGAATATATTAGGGAGATCTTAGAAGATCCTTACCAATTTCAGGCACTTTCACCCCCATATCAGGAACCCGCACCCCGGATTCCGAACCCAGTCCTAGAACCTGCACCCCCAATGAGTGCAGAAAACGTCCAAGAACTTAGGACTTTTGGGGAGGAAATTTTAGAAAGCAGTGAGAGAATGCGACAGGTGGGAGAGCGTCTCGTATGGAAATACGATGAGCGCAATATGGATTTTTTGGATAAATCCATATCCGTGATGTGATAGAGGAAACGGTAATAGTAATAATAATATAATATAATAAAAAATAAAATAAAATATGTATGTACGGATGCATATTACTATTAGTGTGATTCTATTTCTGTTGGTATTGTAATTTTTATTTCAGTATTAGTGTGTAATAGATGCATAATAGTATATGGAAATAGAGTAAAAGTAGCAATGATCTACGTTTTTTGCTAGATTGCGTATCATGTGATTAACTATATTAAATATTATCTTGTGATATTAATATGGGGTAAATGTTTAAAATTCAGATGGCCGATGACGGAAATCATGGAAATCTGAATAATGATAACCAGAGTAACATTAACGTGGTTAATGAGAATCCAAGCATCAATAACAATGAAAACCAAATGGATAATAGTGTTGTTCAACATATAGTGGCACAAGGAATCATAGATGCAATGCCATTTATTATTCAAACGATTCAAGAAGCGAATAATAAAAGTAAGCATGGCAGTAAGCGACCAATTGAACCCGAAAACAGCGTGAACAATGGACATGTACTTCAAATGCCCATTCCCAAAAGGAGAAGAACCGTGTCTTACGGTTGTTCTTATAAAGAATTCTGGTCTTGTAAACCAATGGAATTCTCGGGCAACGAAGGGGCCATTGCAACCCTACGCTAGATAGAGAAAACTGAGGCAGTCTTAAGGATAAGCAAATGTGCTGAAGAAGATAAGATATTGTTTGCTTCTAATCTTTTTAAGAATTCATCACTAGAAAGGTGGAACACTATCCTCCAATCAAGAGGAAGTGATAGAACTTACAATATGGAATGGGAAGAATTTAAGAACAAAGTAGAAAGGAAATTCTGCCCACCCAATGAGAAGGAACAGATAGCAAACAAATTCCTAAACCTCAGAATGACTGGTGTGGATAGTAAGGGATATACTAAAATATTCTTCGAATATGCTAGAATAGTGCCAACTCTTGCTTCACCTGAAATAGTGTTAATCTCCTGTTATATCTGGGGATTAATTGGAGAGATAAGACACGTAGTCAAGGCAGCTAGACCTCAAACTATAGAAGAAGCTGTAGAACTAGCAAATACCTTGACAGATGAATTAGTTCGTACCCGAGAGGAGGATCAAAGGAGGAACCTAACCCAGAAACTCACACAAGAATTTTGTTCTGGAAATTTTAATCGTGGGAAAATATAGGTTCTACCTCTACACCTTACTGTAAGAATTGCAAAAGAAAGCATTCAGGAAAATGCTCTATATACTGTAACTTTTGCAAAATATCGGGACACAAGGAAGAAAACTGCAGGAAGAAAGTTAACAACAGGATATCTTACAACTGCGGAGAACAAGGTCATATCAAGCTTAATTGCTCGAAATTAGCTCCAGCTACGAACAACAAGAATACTCAAAATGCTAGAGCATTTGTTCTAACTGCAGATGAAACTAAGATGATTCCAGATGTCATCGCTGGTACGTTTTTAGTTAATGATATTTTTGCTAAAGTATTATTTGACTCTGGTGCTAACCAAAGTTTTATTAACTAAACTACCACAAGAATGCTTAGCAGAGACAACTAATGGAGAAACTGTTAGGATTTCTGAAATCTTGCAGGGAGCAAGCATAGAAATTTTAAATCAGAAATTTATTGCAAATCTTTATCCCATGAATCTGGCAGGATTCGATGTTGTTTTAGGAATGGATTGGTTAATAGCCAATAAAGCCAGTATTTTATGTGATCAAAAGTCAATTCAAATAAATTCACCAAAAGGTAAAACGATCACAATTAAAGGAGATAAACCATCTAGAACTACAAAATTCATCTCTGTGATGAAAACTGCAAGTTACATAAGAAAAAGGATCATTAGTGTATTTGATTTCCATAATCACTAACACTAAAGGAAAGGATTTAAAAGATATTCCAGTAGTATCTCAGTTTTCAGATATATTTCCAGAAGAATTGCCAGGGCAACCTCCAGATAGGGAAGTTGAATTCAGAATCCATTTAATACCAGGAACATCACCGATTGCCAAAGCACCCCATCGTTTGGCACCCGCTAAAATGCAGGAACTGAAGAAACAATTGGATGAATTGTTAGAGAAAGGATTTATACAGCCAAGTTCGTCGCCATGGGGAGCGCCGATACTATTTGTTAAAAAGAAGGACGGATCGATACGTATGTGCATTGACTACCGTGAATTAAACAAGGTTACGATTAAGAATCGGTACCCATTACCGAGAATCGATTATCTGTTTGATCAACTACAAGGAGCTCGATTTTTCTCTAAAATCGATTTAAGGTCAGGATATCATCAATTAAAGGTACATGAAGAGGATATTCCTAAAACCGAATTCAGAACGAGGTATGGTCATTATGAATTTACTGTCATGCCATTTGGTTTAACCAATGCCCCAGCTGCATTTATGGACATGATGAACCGAATATGTAAGCTATATTTGGATAAATTCATAATCTTCTTCATAGATGATATTCTCTTTTACTCTAAGAATAAAGAGGATCATGCAAAACATTTGAACGCACTTTTAAGTTTATTAAGAAAGGAAAAGCTTTATGCTAAATTTTCTAAGTGCGAATTTTGGTTAGAACAGGTACAATTTCTTGGACATTTAGTTAATCATGAAGGAATTCATGTGGATCCAACAAAGATCGAGGCAATTACTAAATGGAAAACCCCTGAGTCACCAACTGAGGTTAGAAGTTTCCTAGGATTGGCCAGTTATTATAGAAGGTTTATTCGAGATTTTTCTAGAATAGCCATTCCTTTAACTAAGCTAACCTGTAAATCTGTTAAGTTTGAATGGGGATTAAAACAAGAAGAAGCATTTAAAATCCTTAAGCATAAATTAACCCATACACCCATATTAGCGTTACCAGAAGGAACTGAAGATTTTGTATTATATTGTGACGCTTCTGAATTATGTTATGGATGTGTATTAATGCAACGTAAAAAGGTTATAGCTGACGCATCTAGACAACTTAAGAATCATGAAGAGAATTATTCAACACATGATTTAGAATTAGGAGCTATAATTTTTGCTCTTAAGATTTGGAGACATTACCTTTATGGTAGTAAGTTTACCATATTCACTGATCATAAGAGTTTAAGGTATATTTTCAAACAAAAGGAGTTGAATATGAGACAAAGACGTTGGATGGAGATACTTAGTGATTATGATTGTGATATCCAGTATCATAAAGGAAAAAGCAAATGTTGTGGCAGATGCTTTAAGCCAAAAATATCATGAAAAGTCAAAAAGGGTACGTTCTCTTAAATTAAATCTGCAAGTAGATTTAAATGATGAGATAAGAGAAGCACAAGAATCAGTCATCAAGGATGATACTGAAAAATTAAAAGGTATGCTAAAAGAATTAGAACAAGGAACATATGGAATTTGGAGATTCCATAAAAAGAGAATGTGGATACCTAAATTAGGAAACCTACGTCATCGTATATTAGAAGAAGCCCATAAGTCTAAGTATACGATACACCCAGGAAATGATAAAATGTACCAGGATTTAAGGAAAAAATTCTGGTGGATAGGAATGAAGAAGGACATAGCAGCCTATGTTTCTAAATGTTTAACTTGTTCTCAAGTCAAAGCTGAACACCAGAAACCCTCAGGATTTCTACAACACTTAGAAATGCCAGTGTGGAAATGGGAATTAATAACAATCGATTTTGTTACTAAATTACCCAAAACAAATAAAGGAAATGATACAATCTGGGTGATTGTAGATAGCCTAACAAAGTCAGCTCATTTCCTACCAATGAGGAAACTTTCAGTATGGAACAATTAGCTAAGTTATATGTAAATGGAATTGTTTCTTTACATGGAATTCCTTTATCAATTGTTTCTGATAGGGAAAGCCGATTTACCTCTCATTTTTGGTCAAGTTTCCAAAAGGCAATGGGAACGAAGTTAAATTTGAGCATGGCTTATCACCCTCAAACACATGGACAAAGTGAAAGGACAATTCAGACAATGGAGGACATGCTTAGAGCTTGTGTAATTGACTTTGGAGGTAATTGGGACGATCACTTACCTTTAATAGAATTTTCTTATAATAATAGTTATCACACAAGTATCAATGCTGCACCATTCGAAGCACTTTATGGACGAAAGTGCCGAACCCCAGTCTGTTGGGTAGAAATTGGGGAAAAACAACTATCTGGACCTGAGATAGTACAAGAAACAACCAATAAGATCATTCAAGTCAAGGAACGACTGAAAGCAGCACGTGATCGACAAAAGAGCTATGCAGATAACCGACGCAAACCCTTGGAATTTCAAGTAGGGGACAAAGTATTATTGAAGGTCTCTCCTTGGAAAGGAATAGTAAGATTCATAAAAAGGGGAAAGCTAAGTCCCAGGTATGTTGGACCTTTTGAGATTATTAGAAGAATAGGACTTGTAGCCTATCAGCTAAAACTGCCAGAAGAAATGGCAGGAATACATGATGTATTTCATGTATCTAATATCAAAAAGTGCTTAGCTGATGAATCACTGATAGTACCTCTTAAGGATATAGAGGTAAATGAACAACTCAAGTTTGTAGAAAGGCCTCTACAGATTGAAGACAGGAAAGTCAAGAACCTCAAGCATAAGAGACTAGTTCTGGTCAAAGTGAAGTGGGACTCCAAAAGAGGACCTGAATATACATGGGAGCTTGAATCTAAAATGCAATGGAAATATCCGCAATTATTCCAGTAGATCTCGAGGACGAGCTCTAAAACAAGGTGGGGAGAATGTAACAATCCTCAATAAACCGACACTCTCGATAATTTTTACGACACCCTAATATATTTTAGAATATCCCGATATGTCCCAAAATACACCCCATACGCGAAAACGGGCCTCAAATATATTAAATAATATTAAAAATAAATAAAAATCTCAACCAAGGTGGGGAGAATGTAACAATCCTCAATAAACGGGCCTCAAGTTAAGTTGAGGCGGGCTGCGTAGAACCCATCTCAACCTTACGCGGGCCGCGAGTGTTCCAAATTGGGGCGCAACCTGGTGATGACACGTGTCATCATCGTGGCTAAGCTAGGCGATGACCCGGATCACCTAAACCCTACCCGGGCTAGTACACGGGCCGCGTAAGCCCCACTTATCTTTTATGCAGGCCGTGTGAGAGTCAAGATCAGCAACTATATAAAGGAGGCCTCGGGCTTCAACTCAATTCGCTCACAAACGTTTGTATATCTCAAATTCTGAAATAATAGGCATAGAAAGCTGGTATTATACCCCCTAATTTGTGAGGTTCTGCTCCGTTGTAAGTATTATAACCCCAGTTTCGTAATAGATACGATGCCCGATTGATTTAGGGTTTCGTAACAACTGTCGTGGTTCTGCCCGACGTAGTTGTTGGAATGCCGTCTCGGGGAGGGTATCATTAATATTTTCAAAGGGTTATGATACTAACCTATGTACATTTGTGTAAATTATAGATTATTCCCATGAAACCCTTACGCGAAGTCTAAGATATCAAAGTGAGTTTATCCAATTTTTGATAACCTTTTTGTAATAGTTTACAAAACCTTAAATGTTCTAAAATATGATTAAGCGGTGATTGAGTCTTTGTAGTTCTTCAATTACTGCCAGTATGATGGGGTTTTGTATACAAAATTTACTACACTATGAGTAGTAAGTCGGGGATGACAGTACGTTACCATTGGACAACGAGTTAGCCAATGTGTAATATGACCCACAAGTCAAGATTGACAGTACTGAATGAGTAATTGTGTAGAAATAAACAATGTGATCGCTCTCAATAATGTGTTAATTGATAAAATGTTTCTTGATTAAACTGGGATTCACTCACCAGTATTTCCCACTGACAAATGTTTTTAAAACGCGTTTCAGGTAACACAATGTGACAGCCAATTAGTAAAAAGCCAGCTGGAGAGCACTGAAGGCTTGGGAAAAATGTGGCTATAAAAGTTACCTAATAAACGATGTTTTAAATTTAATAAAATAGGGTTTATCCCTATAAATGTATTGTAATAAGAAACTTGGGTTTTACCCATGTGATTATTAATATCAAATATGGTGGTTTTACTCTGATAAACATTTCCTAACTACGGTTCTGATGTAATTTCCGCTGCCAAATTAACCAACCTGATACCACCGAAATTCTGAGTTCGCGTCCGCCCGTTCCCGGGACAGATAAGGGATCGGGGGTTGCGACATCAAGGGAGGCTAGGAAGGAAGCAAAAATGATGGCTGGAAGAACTGCCCTTCATCTTATGTGCATATAGGACCACCCCCAAGGACTACAAAGGGGAAACCCCTTTCAGTTTGACCTACGGGTGGGAGACAGTCATCTCAGCTGAAATAGGGTCCCCAACTGCAAGGATGAAGCTAAGAGAGGCAGAAAACGAACAAGACCTCCGGATGAATCTAAACTTGCTCGAGGAAAGAATAGAGATAGTAGCAATAAAGGAAGCCAAGTATAAAAAACAGCTGGAGAGCTATTACAACGCCAAGAAGAAGAACCTCAGCCTCGCGCCCGGAGACTTGGTCCTGAGGGCAAACGAACCCAGCTTGCAAGAAATCACCGGAAAGCTGGGGCCTGACTGGGAGGGGCCCTACCGGGTCACCTGGGCGAATGGTAAAGGAAGCTAAAAAATTGGAAATGCTCCAGGGCAAGGAAGTTCCAAGAACCTGGAACCTCATGCAACTTAGGAAGTATTATATGTGAAGGACAGGGGCACCCTCAGCAAAAAACGACTTAAAAGCCACTTTTGTAAGAATTAACTACTAGCTAAGGGATTATCCTAGGAAAAAAAAACATTTTGTATGATCTTGTACTGGAGGACTAAGTCCCCAAAAAACATATGACAATCAACAGCACTTGTTCCTTTTGACAAATTACAGGCATTATATTGAGGTAGACGTACCCAGAAACTACAAACCTAATGACAAGAAACACACGTGAAAAAGCTGTACCCAACACACCAAATGCCCGGCTTTGGGGCAAAGCAGGGCCTAGCCAGCCCGAAGAAAGCAGACAAATAAGTTAGGAAACATAATTTACGATTATAAACTTGTCCAAGGATCGGCCTCGAACAGACGGTCCTGGTCTACGAAACAGACCACAAAAAGACACTTGCAAACAAACTACAAAAAAGAACTAAAACATATAAAGGTTCCTTGTAAATAAACTGCAAAACTTGTGTACATAAATACAGCAGGGAGTTTTGTTATCCCTAAAAAAGCAAATATACAAGTAACACACTAGCAAACCTAGTGAACAGACTACTAAATTTTGTAATCATACTACAAATAAAGATCTCTAAATAAATACTGGGCCAGCCTCGGCAATAGCACCTGCAAAAAACAACACAGCAAAGGCAACAAAAACAAATTGACAACACACAATCACGAGATAGCTAGCAAAGACACAAGTTAGATACTAGGAGGACCCCAACACAAAGGCCCTCCTCAATACATCAAAAGTCAACAGTGTCTAGGGTGCATAAGTGTTTAGTTACAACCATATCGAAATAGTTAATAATTTGAAACTACTGGGAATCATCCCCAGACAAAGACTTCGGAGAAGAAGGACCAGCGGCAGTCAGCAAGACTTTAAGTTCATCAATGGACATCAAGGGGCGCTCAAGGATCTTCTCAAGAAGGGCAGGGGTCTTACCCCCGAATTCTTTGTCCAACTTAGACAGCCGCTTCTTGGCTTTGGAAATATAGAGAAGGGTCTCTTTCCTCCCCAGGCCCTGAGCAGAATAAGCGTACCCGTCCTTTAGGCCTGACTGATACCCCACGTCCTGGTAAGCCCTATAAATTTGCTCAAGGCTGCTTTTAAACTCCTCAGACTGAGAGACAGCAGTAAGGAAGGATCCAAAACCTTCGGTGATCAACCAATACCTCTCCTTAGCCAACCTCTGGTTATCATCCGAAGTTATTCCCCACTCAGCATACATAGTATCCAAGTCCTTCTGAGACACGGAGTCAAGCTCTTTCTGACGTTTCAACTCGGCTGCCAACTCCTCTTTTTCTTCGACCAAAGCTTCCATCTCCCTAGTCCAGGCATGCTCCTTTCGCTCTAGCATGGCTCCGGCTCCCTGAGGAAAAATGGAAAAAGTGTGGAGGGGTAAATAAAAAAAAAAGAGGAGAAGGATTATGCACCTTCTCCTCCTGCAATTTACGCTCAACATCAACCATCCGACACCGAAGCTCAGCAGCAACAGTTTGAGAAGTCTTGAGATCACTCCTAAGCCCCTCATTCTCCCTCCTTAGTTCATCCACTCGCTGTAGCATACCGACACCCCGGAAAAACCCTTCACAAAGGGACATGCTATATTGATCGTCAAAGAGATCAGCCCTCAGAGCAGAGTTCATAAACCTATGGTTAGGAGGAACAGCATGGGCCAGGAAATCTCGGGCAGTCTCAGGAGTCCCCACTACCGAAGACTGGGTGATCTTCCATCTAGGGATGTAGGGAACTGAAAGGGCATCATCAAACAGAAGAGCTAAGGGGGATCGAGAGACAAAACCTTCCAGGTGAGAAGGTTTGCTGGTCCCAGTAGCATGAAGAGGAGAAACCTCAAACGCTGGGGCAATACGGGCAGCACTGACTTCAGGAGTCTTATCCTGGACACGAGAGGAGGAAGGGGCTGTAGGAATCTCAATCGGAGCATTAGAACTTCCCTGATCCAAATACATGAGAAAGAACATCAGAAGCTCATCAGAACAAAACTAACCAAAAACAACAAGGGTCTGAGAGGCCACCACATTGATCAAGACAGAAGACAAGAAGAAAACTTACCAACAAAGGCTCACTCACAAGACTAGATGATCGCAAGTGTTTGGACAAGGAACCTTTGACCCCAGTGGGGGGAAGTTCAGAGGTAGCCCTGTGGCAGGAAAGGCTTTTTGGCCACTAGCACTCTGGAGTCTTAGCCAGATATCGCGAGGAGCAGGAACTTGCTTAGGACTGGCTGCTTTTCGTTTACGAGCCAAGCGACTCTCCAGGTCTTCATCATTATCATCATCACTTGAACTCCTCACTTGAAGGGACCATGGGGACCCTTTTTCTCACTAGAGGAAGCTTCCTCATCCTTCTCCTCGGCAGCAGAACCCCCTACCTGGAAAGATCCCTCGGTAACCTTTTTCTTAACACCTCGGCTCATACCTGGCTCAACTTTATCACCCACCATAAATTTAACATCCTTACAATACCACTGAAGCAAACCCCACAGGGTCATTTCTACACAAAAGAGACACTAAAGATGACTACACAAACCCCTGGAAAGTTTTTAGAAAAAGACAAGCACAACAAACCAAAAACAAGGGAATACCTTTCTTGCCAAAGAAAGCTTTCGGCCAGACCGAGTAAAAAGGGCTTAATCCCCCCATAGCAAAGATCCCCTCGGGAAAAGTAAAAGCTCTTATGGGATTCTCATACATGCGTTTCCACTGGAAAATCTCATCGCAGACAAGATAGGAACGCTGTCTTCAATAGCGTCCTTTGCATCCCTCAACGGTGGCGATTCCGGTATCATGGCGGCTAAGACAAAGATAAACCGAATTTTCCATTCCTTAGGGTAAGTAGAGGTTGGCATAAAAGAGTAGCAAGGCTGGGATATGCTGTCTTTCCGTTTGGCAAAGGTAAACCAATCCCCATCTGAAATCAATTTGTAAAACATACAAAACAGGGGAATCGACGGCTCACCAGAAACCGCCACACATGACAACTCAAAATGCACAACCCTCATGAACCCTAGAGGGTGTAATTGTGAGAAATGAACTTTAAAGTGTCGCAACAAGTCTATCTTGAAAGTCAAAAGTGGGTCACGGACTCCACAAGAAGAAAAAGACAGAGTATAAAGAACAATCCGGTCAGGGGTGCACTCCGCTGAGTCATCAGGACCTGACAGAGTTGGGGAAAAACGCTCCTGGATCCTGTAAGTTTCAACAAAGGACTCCAAATCCTTCGCCGTCAAAACGGAGCGAATCATAGAACGGCCAGTACGGCTCATGATAAAACGAAACGGTGATCGGAGAGTTGCAATAGAAGAAAGAAAAGGGGGAAAATATGGAGAAAAATAGTGGAAGTTAAAAGAAATCAAAGAGGCAGTAGAGGTTTTTAAAGAAGATAACTGACATGAAAGGGGAAAACCATCACATCATCATCTTTTCAAAATTTAAAACTACTAGTGCACGTGGGTTAAGGGATTAAACCCCCGCCGTTGATCTATAGCCACTGACGACTCTCGAGAAACGAGAAGGGGCGTGTAATGATTAGCTAGAGATGGGCCTACATTCTTAGCCCAAGAGAATTACCCCCGTGAGCAATTATGACTCAGCTCTGGATCATGAGATTTGAATCTCAGAACCAGGGACTAAAGATGACTTGACGACGGGCCAATGTTTTACCCAGCTTGACCCGTCTTTGGCTCCTCTCATGTAGGCCCAACTGGTAAGGCCCAAATTGTAATACTTTCCTATTAAGGGATTCTCCCGTACAAAACGGGCAGGAAATAGATGTTCAGAAAATACAGGAGCATTAAATGAGGGATAAGAAAAGGATCTCCGGCTGGCACAGTACT
>JARYGA010017945.1:0-35298 GCA_030545235.1 Helianthus tuberosus
TTAACTGCACTTCAATATCCTGAGGGATATTGGTTCCTACGAGCACCGAGATATCAGGATTATCCTGATCCAGGATAATTTTCTTCACATCCTGCTCCGAAGCTTCCAAGGTATCCCGGGCCCGCATCTTTAATTGCTATGCTCGATTAGGCTTGGTTGAAGATTTCATCGAGGATGAATAGCATTCTTTCGCTTCCTGCTGATCACTTTCAACCTTGACAACTCCCCAAGGGGTAGGGATCTTGATGCATTGGTGATATGTTGATGGCACAGCCTTCATATCGTGAATCCATGGTCTTCCCAGTATGATGTTATAGCAGGATAAGGAGTCCATCACACAGAAGCGTTGTATCGAGTTGACCCCTTCAACATATACTGGTAACTTTATCTCCCCTACGGTATTCCTAGCTTCTCCACTGAAACCAACGAGCACAGTGGACTTCGAAGTAATGTCCATCGGAGATAGATTCATCCTTTTCAATGTTTCCAGCTGAATTATATTGACAGAACTACCGTTGTCCACCAATATCCTGCGTACAAAATGGTTAGCCACATATAATGTTATTACCAAAGCATCATGGTGAGGATCCTGAACAGTATCCCTGTCATCACTATCGAAAGTGATCACTTTATCAGTTGTGAGGGTAGTCATCCTGACTGGTTTGTCTCCCCTTTCACTCTTAGCTTCCTTTGCATGTCTCTTAGCCGCCGAATACGAAGTCCCACAAATGTCGGATCCTCCTGAAATAAAGTTAATTATCTTGGCATCTTCTGGGGGTGATGCTGCTCGTTCAGGATCCTTCTCAGGATCCTGCCCTTTATTCTTCTTTCTTCCCAGCAAGTCCTTCAGATACCCCTTGCTTAACAGGTAACTTATCTCTTTCCTTAGAGCAATGCAATCCTCGGTCATATGTCCGAAGTCTTCATGGAAGGCACACCATTTAGATTTATCAAGCATACCAGGATACCTCTGGTCCGAGTTCGTTGGAATGCTCGTCGTGGCCCAGAGTATACCTGGGAACAGTGCAACCACTACTGAGGCTGAAGCTACTGCAGAATTTCGGGACGGAATTCCAAATCAACGGGGGGATGATGTGACACCCCAGGAAAACGAGTAAACACCGCAACTTAACTAGCTTCCTCAGTAACTACGCACTAAATTTCGGGACGAAATTCTCTTAACAGGGGGAGAATGTGACAACCCTCAAATTTGCATGTAACCATACAGTTTATTAATGATAATAAAAGTACTTGATGACTGTGCTGAATCATTTAACTGCTCTCTGATTACTGTGTTATACTTACATGTGCGTGTTAGCATACTAGTAGTATACAGAAAAGTTACTAAATAGTCCGGTATATTTTCCTGTGTGTTAGGAATAAATTTCGTCACAATAATATATGTATAAGACGCTATACGGTGAAATTAAACGCTTTAACGGAACGATACGTAACCGAACAACCAGACATTTTCCGGGACACTAAAATATTTTCAGAAATATTATTTTATCTTTCTTAATTATTTATGGTCACAAAAATCCCCATGCACCATGTAAACATGACATACACCCACTATACTTGTAAATACCCTTAACCTTCTAACTTAATACCTATTAATTAACAAAAATTTACACTTTACCCCCCCCCCCCCTCCCAACCGAAAATCTGCCCAAATTATTAAAGATATTTTGTTTAGATTTTCTGTAAAGTGGATCTTGTTTCTATTGGCCAAAAGTTGGGTATGATTACCCTAGGATTAGAAGGGTGCATTTCCAAGATGATGATCATCATTACTTCAAAGCTTGCACTCAATCCCCTATCTTCTCTCTCTATATTTCGGCTCACATACCCCCCCCCCTCTCATAACCGAAATCACCACCATCATTCTTCACCATCTCCATTTCTTCCACTAAAAGCTCTCATTCAAAGGTTGAAGCTCATCCATAGAAGTGTAAGATTGAAGGGCTTTCAAGGAAGTTTGATTCAAGCTTTGTCACCAACTTTTCACCATCATCTCATCCTAAGATTACTACCCTAGCCTTGTGCTAGTAGTAAGTCCCTTCATACTCTTGTTCCACCTTGATTCTTGTTACGGTTTGTTGAATGTTTATGACACACACAAAAGTTTAAACACTAATTATATGAACATAAAATTCTGCATAAAAACCCTACATAAAAAGTTTGTTTGAAGATGAAATCTGGTTAGTTTGGGTTTGGTAAATGCATGCATGATGTTTGAACAATTATCCTTCGATACACCATGGTTAGAGTCTTTGTTGATGCGTTTTTTAGTCACTTCTACATATAAACAGCTTGCTGATTGAAATTTCCAGCCTGCTTCAACAAGCTGTAACGGGTTCATCTTTAATCGAAAAATTTAAGCTCTGGAGTCTAAATTGTGTAATTTTGAATATCTGAACAAATGGAACTGGAATCGCAATTTTCCGAGGTCATTTACTATTTTTAAAGTATTATTTTAGACAGCAGCTCAAAGCTGAAATATTTCTGCTGAAAAAGTGTGTTGTAATCAGAGTCCAAACTTAAAACCTGAGCAGAGTCAGCTCATGGAATTTTTACCGTAGATAGTCACGGTTGTTTTTGTGACCCTCCAACTGGAATTTCGACGATCCGACTTACGATTGATTTTTAGTGAATTTTTCCGTAAAACTGCAATCAGAAAGTATCAAATCTGATTGCAGTCGAGTAAAAGAAGTTTTATACAAAATTGGTAATGAACTGATATCCGAAATTTTTACACAACAAATCGTGGGTTATATATGACCTTCTGTAAAAATTTGAGAATTTTTGAAAAATGTTAACTATTTTATTAAAATGCTCGAAAACAGTCCAGTTTTGGATTAATAAAGCTGAAACGACATAAGGAGTGATTTGCGTGTCTAAATGTCAAGTAGATTATCCGAGAATGATAGAACATGCTACATGTCAATAAAAGTGTTATGTGCAATGTTGTACGTTTGTCTATGAGTGGGGAATAGATGGGAAGGTTATATGGGCATGAACCGTTAAAGTGATGCATGTTATGTGATAGATACGCGTAGGAACTTTGTGGCCTATTTGAAATCACTAATAAACTAAGTGGTAATCATACTAGGACGTGATTGACCGACCTCGAATATTAGCTATATTTGAGGGTCAAACCGAGAAACCAAGGTGAGTTCACACTCTTTCTAAGGCATGGGATTCCCAGGGGTTGGGATTGGGAGTAAATAACCACTTGTACTATCATTACTATTAAACTACTTTTACTGTCCTCGGATTGAAGGGCACGTACGTAAAACCTACGTACACTCATACTTACTACTGTCCTCGGATTGAAGGGCACGTACGTAAAACCTACGTACACGATCATAAGACCATCAACTCTATCACTTTAAGTCCCTCATTTATCGACTTAATCGCCGAGGCCTATGGCGAGCGGGTCATTAGTTAATAGCGCTATTAGGTTTAACAAACCTCACACCGTGCCAGTCGGACGGGCGTGTACTAATGGACTATGGGCAAAGGGTCAATGCTGATAGACATTGACTTAGGGCACCTCTTATATTTTCGTAGCAGTCGATACGCGTGGTCTAGTAACATACGGGAAACCCCCACTAATCTTCGCAAACATGTCAGAAAGACCGCGATACGAATTTATACGATACATGGTTTTCAAAACGAATAGATGATTTACGAAACGAATGCTATAACTAAACAACCAACTGTGAATTCACTTGTTGTTACATGCCTTACAGGTCGCTAAACACTTGGAGCTTGCACGAGGAAGGAGTCATTGTGGTGTACGGACTCTTATGTCCCGTACTTAATAATTGGATTTTATAAACTATGTTTTGGATATTAAACTTATGCACTATAAACTTATGTTTTGAACTTCCGTTTTATGCTTCCGCTGTTAACTTAAAACTGGTTACTGTCTTATGGTCACCAATCGTATTGTGATTGGTTTTACTTACTAAGATTACGTTGTTCGATATGATTGGTGGCTCGATCCTGGTCACGTCACGCCTCCAAGCGGTGATACCCCGCATGGTGGATTTTGGGGGTGTGACACTTGAAGATGTTCAAGGGTGCCATTCGTCATATGATCAAGTACAAGCTTATATTTCTTAGACTTCTCCAAATTCTTTATCTTATCGTCCAAGATCATTTGAATGAATCTCGGATATTGTAGAAAATTTTCATGAGCCGCATTCGCCTTCATGTGTTCGAAAATTACTTGCGAGTAAGTGTAAGGACGACTTAAGATCAACGCCTTCACCATACACATTATATAGTCAACCGCCACGTCATATCCGCCTTTACGATGGCCCATATCATGAATCACCAAGTGCAACAAAAACTTGTACGGCTGAGATAGATTTTTCTTGTTGTAGTCGCTTTCATTCACAAACCCCGTGAATCCCATTCTAAAACACAAACCTTTGCACAATTTCTTCGATAGACCAACTGGATCGTTATCATTATTTTTCAAATCTAGTACACTTTGAATATCAGCAGGTGTAATAATTACTTCAACATCTTTATCTTCATCGTTTTCTTTCTGCTGGTTCTTTCGAGGCCACCTAGCTTTGTCCCCTAAACCCTGCATAGCATACATTAACTCAGGTATATTGACAGAAAAGCCGTATTCAGATAAGTCAGGATATTCTTCAGGATCCTCGTCTTCAACAGCATTCACTTTCTCGTTATCATTTCTGCCATATGGCTTGGAGCGATATGTCTTATATGAGGATTCTGATTTCCTGTTAGTTGATTCATAGGTTGAGGTAGAATTCATCCTCTCCTGCACCTTCTTGTCATCTTCCAAACGAGCTTCGTCGAGATTCCTGCAGGGATTCATTACAAGATCCTGATAAAACTGAGAATCCTTTTGTAATCCCATCTTAAAAGCTTGCACAACTGTTGCAACATCAAGATGTGGGATATCCAAGGATTCTCGACTGAATTTGTTCACATAATCCCTCAAGGATTCCTGAGGCCCTTAAGTTATCCTGTAAAGATCACTGGTTAGTTTCTCAAAACTCCGACTACAAGAAAATTGTCTGTTAAATAAATTAACCAAATGAGCAAACGAAGTAATTGAGTGAGGAGGGACGTTTAACAACCATTTTAAGGCTGATCCTGTCAGGGTAGAACCGAATCCCTTGCATAAGCATGCTTCCTTGAGATCTGGAGGGATAGGATTGATTTCCATCCGTTCCCTATACTGGGCAATATGCTCCTCAGGATCCGTAGTCCCGTCATACAGTTTCATATTGGGAGTCTGGAATCTTTTTGGGATTTCAGAATCACAGATAGGATACGCAAAGCGGGATATCCTGTGGCTGTCTTGGGATACTTCCGGAATTGGGTGGACCACTCCAGGTACGCTGGATTTCATGTCCTTCAATTTCTGGAGCTCCCTGGTAAATGTTGACGTCATACCTGCATCCTACAAAGAGCCATTGTTGTTAGTAGCAAGAATATTATTATTTGACACATTACCGGTCTGAGGATTTTGGCCATATCCTGAAGCAAATCCTGAACTCCTCACAGTTGACATCCTAACCGAGGAGGGTATCTCAGGGGTACGATTTTGAGAATGGCTTGGGACGATATTCCCCCTGTTATCCTCAGTGTAAACTGCGGAACTAAAATTCAAAGCCCTGGGCTGTATGGGAGTGACAGTTTCTTCAGCAGGTCTACTCGAGCTAGCTTTTAAGAGTTGTATTTCTCTCAATAGCATTTGGTTAGTTTCCTGTTGCTGCCTCATTTGTTCCTGCACACTTCCAAATAAAGTTAGAATTTCATCATTAGAGGCTAAAACGGGAGCAGATCCCTGAACACTCCGAGTAGGGATAACATCTTGAGGTTGTGAAGAAAATGGCATCCTTGGAGGAGGTGGTGGAAGCACCAAACCGGTAGTAGCAGAGGTAGCAGCGGACATAGTGGAGGAACTCATGTTTGATCTTGAGGCCATTGTAAACAATGTGGCAAAAAGTTTTGAAAATAGAAAACCGATTAATGATTTCACAAAGATTTTTAGTAAAAGTAGCACCACTTGCCCCACGGTGGGCACCAAATTGTTTTGGTCAAAAATTACCGAAGCAATTTAGTGATCAAATTAGTTAAGTGAGGTAGTGTGCTAAAATTATGTGTGAAAAATGTGTTTACCAAATTTGTTATGAAAACAGTTTCAGGATACGGCTCAGGATATTGAGTTGTATCTACAATCAAACAATGAGCGAAAATGTAAAGGTTGACACGTGATGTACGAGGAAAGCCCTTGATAAATCTAGATCGCTGGCATAAAACCTCGGGAGCTAGCAATCGCAACTGCCTTGTTTTTCTATTGCTTCAAATATCAGGATACAGTGCAGGACGTGGTGCGGATCAACTAGGTGTTACAATGTAATTTGATTACAAGTGTTTGTGTGTAGTGATTGTTGAAAGCTAGAAAGCAGAAGTGTTCGAGAGTGTGTGAAAGTTGCGTCATGCCTTAATCTGATCCGCCCCCATCTATTTATAGTAAAACAAATGTAACTAACTATCCTACATAACCGGGATCCAACGAATATTCCTTAGTCGAACGTTGTAAACCTGATCTTTCGGGTTCAACATCTCTCCTTTAACAAATACACCCGAGTCTTGAGGAGATGGAGTCCATTTGACCGTTGGCAAGTCCCAGTCTTTAAGCTGCACGTGATTAATTCAATATACCTCAGGATATCACCCAAGATGTTAGCAATATCCCCGTCCAGTATCCTGATCACAGATAAACAATTAAAAGCAGGATATAGTTCAAGATATGTATGCTTAGAAAATGACCCATAACACAAAGTATCATTATTCGACCCGTTTGGTCCATCTATGGAAATCCTCCATTTTGATGACTACCAAACAACTACTAACCAATTCTTATCCTACGAATTTAAGTAACGTACAAGATTGCTACATCCAACATAATTTTTTTTTATCAATAACGCATAGTTTAACAACAATTCATCGAATGTAACAGATCAAGTTACATACCTTCAATGTAGGCCTTTCAAACGTGATTCGCCACTCGCTTGTCCACTTGACGCTCCTGCGTCCTTTCCTATAGAGTTCATTAATGACATGTTTAGAACTCTCTTTAACCATAAATCGCATAATATACCAAAATATCATGATTATGCGTTTCAACTATGAATTTCAGTTTTAAGCCTTCTTTGAGGCATTTTCACAAACACTTTAAGGGCAGATTTTTACTAGATTATATGGCATGTCTATAGCTTATCACTTAGCCCTAATTTCGCATCATTTAACCATTTTACACAATTGTTAGCTTCTATAATTCTGAAGTTACCTCACAATTGTCAAATTACACTAGAATAACACCCAATTTCCTAGTGTTCATCAATTTACACATAACTCACTAATCACCTACAATGGTGATCATAGTTTCCACTAAAATTTCACATGATTTCAGCTTGTGTTTGTCTAGGGTTTGTCCCTAGACACTATAGTTGTTCCTAAATCATCATAACATACACATGTAACCATAATTTCAGATTTTCCCAATTTCATGAGAATTTCAAGTTAAGGGTTTTCATTAAATTTTACATACCTTGTAATCCTCTTGTGATGAGGATCAATAATCTATGCTTTAATTTCGATTTCAACTTGGATTGAGCCTTCAATTTGCAGATTTAGTGAAGTTTTAGGGTTTTGAAGAGTGGGGATCGCCCCTGGCTTTCTCCTGTGCGACCAGACACCTTCAAATGGTGTTTGGTTTTTGATTTTTATTAAAATTAACAATATAGTTTCAATTCTTACAACTTTGGCCCTTCCACTTTGTTCAACTTATAGTTTAGTTGTTTTTTAACCCTATTTATAAGCTATTTCTAGACTTGTAACTAACTAGGTTAAAATTCCTAGTTAGTAAATTCTCATTTATTATACTTTATAATTCTAATATAAAGTTTTATATTTTTCGGGGTGTTACAAGTCCACCCCCCTTAAAGAGGGTTTTGTCCCCGAAACCGAAGTACGTACCAAATAATGTAGGGTGGAGACGTCGCATCTCCTCTTCGGACTCCCACGTAGTGTCCGAACCTTTCCTATGCTCCCATTTGACCTTGACTTGATTAATCACCTTGTTCCTCAAACTCTTCTCTTTACGATCTAAAATCGCAATTGGTTTTACTGCATAGTTGAGGCTGTTATCCACCTCGATATCATCGTAGTGAATACGAGCAGTTTTGTCTGCCAAACATTTTCGGAGATGTGACACGTGGAATGTGCTATGAATCCCACTTAACTCTTCGGGTAATTCGAGACGATAAGCTACTTTACCAACCCGTTCAGTGATTCTGAATGGCCCAATAAATCTCGGGCTTAGTTTCCCCCTTTTTCTGAATCTAATAATGCCCTTCCATGGGGAAACTTTTAGCATAACCATGTCGCCAACCTGAAATTCAATTGGCCTATTCCTTTTAGCCGCATACGCCTTTTGCCTGTCTTGAGCCGCTTTCAAGTGTGCCCGAACCATGTCGATTTTCTCATTCGTAGTTCGGATTATATCAGTAGGTGCTAGTCCTCGTGGACCCACTTCTCCCCAACATACCGGAGTTCAACATTTTCTGCCATATAACAGTTTATACGGGGCCATCTTAATACTCGCGTGATAGCTATTATTATATGAAAATTCGACCAAGGGTAGATAGACATCCCAACTACCCCCGAAGTCAATAATGCAAGCTCGCAGCATATCTCCCAACGTTTGTATTGTTCTTTCACTCTGCCCATCCGTTTGTGGATGGTAAGCAGTGCTAATGAACAATTTGTTGGACCGTTCTACGACCTTAAACCGTCAGTTAAGGTAGTTCATCTTTGCGTACGAAGGCGGAATCAACGTAAACAAAGTCATAACAGCTCTAATCTTTTTAATCTTTCTTTTCTGATTGATTTGAGTGCTTGTACAACGTTTTCTGATACAAATCCGGCAGCACTTCGTGTTTCACACAATGACCAAGTTACTTGACAAATGACCAACACAACCTATTTATAGACTTAAGATTTCGCTTGAGACTTCTTGAAGCGAAATCATCATCAGTTGATTTCGCTTGAAGCTGTTTCAAGCGAAACCTTCAAGTTTAAACCATACAAACCCTAATTTAACTCTATTGTGTGATCATTCAAACAAATCTAGACACAAGACTTGATTATGACGTAATCAGCAGACATTTAATGCACCAACAGACTCCCCCTTGGATGTTGATGAAGTCTTTGGCTTCAAGTCTTTGTCTTTATCATTCTTCAAACATTGTAAAAACTTTCTTCAATCTTTATCTTCAAGCTTTAAACTTTAAATTTCAATCTTCTCTTTGACCGTTGATCCAGACTCCCCCTTTCACAGACTCCCCCTCTCGATATGCTAGAATCTGAGAAATCTGGTTCAAGCTTTTGACAATTAGCTTCCGTTGGGAATAATGAAATCCAATCCTGTTACTCAACCAACAAACATTACAATTCTATCTTTTCAACAATAATTCACAAACTCAATCAGTTTTAGAAATCCACTCAAATATTCAGGTCCAAGTTAATGACCCTGATCACTTGATTAATCTACCAAGTCCAAATTAATGACCTTGGTTGATCTTTTGACGAATCACACTGATTTTAAAACAACAATTTCAAAACTTTTTCTGAAAAAAAAATAACAAGTATCAAGTTAATGAACTTGTTTTTGACATTTCAAACAAAACAAACTTCTTCAAAGTAAGCTCTCCTCATTCTTCAGTCCAGAATCTCCTGCATCTGCTTCAAACATCTGAGAATCTAACAATCAACTCTCCACTTTGGTTTGTCGGAAAAATAAAGCAGAAATAAAATCTTTTTGGATTTTATCAAAATGATCTAAACTAAGAAATGAAATACAGAAAAACTTAAATTGCAGAAAGTAAACAAAATAAACTATTTACAAACATATTTTTGACGAGCGTGTCAGGGAATCATATCAGCTATTTAGACAAATCATAAGTACCGTTAAGCTTCATTTCATACTCAGACTTAAACAATTCACCTCGATTGTCGATATACTGATCCATCTTAAATTTTCATACAAATTTCAACTTACTCAGGATACGAGTTAGATGAATTAAGAACTTAGATCATTCATGTGTCCCACCTCTTGAATATACTCCCGTATCCAGAATCTCAATAATCAGTCTTACAGGTGAGAATACTACAATGATATCTGTATATAAATTAGGTATGCGAGGGCCGAGGGATCTCAGGTCGATACTTCCGTATACGCAGAGAGATATCAGCTTCGACTTTTCGGTGTGTCCCCTTTAGAGGATCTTTTTGCTTACAACAGCAGCATTTATCAATTTTATTGTTTCAGCATGCTGAGGGTTTAATGCTGTGTTTCAAGCATTGCAGCAAGTATTAGCCAAAGACTAGGTCAGAACCACCGTTCAGCAGAAGTCCCGGAATAATACCCCAGATATCATAGAGTATAAAGACCTAGTATATCAGATTAAGAGACCTTTCAAACGAGATTTCAGGAGTTACCTATATATCCAAGTAGTGTTCCCCACAAATTCACAAGTTTGAATTTAGGTTTATATCCCGAATAAATCTACTAAATGTATGAAAACCTATCGACACATCATCAGTGAGACTGTTTAACTCATTTATACTATTCAAATCTTTAGCATACTGTAATCGTCTAGCTGATTTACTATCATTTTCCCTATATACACAAGCTCTTTTTCATTTTATCATGTTTTTGTATTTTTGCATTTTTTACTGTTTTTGTATTTTCTGAAAATAAACTATGTACAAACATCTACTCCCCCTAAATACCAAAACAAGTAAAAATTCGACAAACCATTGCAGATTGTTTCTCGTCTTCATCCACAACAGTACTCTCATCAACGCTCACAATTCCATCCGACACCGACAGAAGCTTCATACCGTTCAGTTTTAACAAATATTTAAACCGATTTTTATCAAAAGCTTTGGTATGTAAATCAGCTTTCTGTTCGTCAGTGTGGATTTTCTCAATTCGTATCAACTTTTTCTCAAAGCAATCACGAATAAAGTGATGACGAATTTCTATGTGTTTAGTTTTAGCGTGATGTACTGGATTTTTTGTTATATTTATAGCGGCCTCATTATCAACAAAAAGAGGTGTGTTAAGAAACTGCAAACCGTAGTCGCGCATCTGTTGCTGTATCCACAAGATCTGAGAGCAGCAACTGCTAGCAGAAACGTACTCCGCTTCACAAGTAGATAACGCCACAGACGTTTGTTTCTTACACTGCCAGGTAACCAATCTAGGACCAAAGAACTGGCATCCTGCAGTTGTTGATTTTGAATTGACTTTGCAGCATCCGAAATCCGAATCGGAATACCCTTCGAGCGTAAAGTCTCCTTTCCTAGGATACCACAACCCCAATGAAGAAGTTCCTTTCAGGTAGCGCAATATCCTCTTCACAATGATCATATGCGATGCTCTCGGGTTAGACTAAAATCTTGGTGCGAGGCACGTTGGGTACATGATATCAGGACGTGAAGCAGTTAGGTACATTAAAGAACCTATCATGGAACGGTAAAATGTTTCATCAGCCCTGTCTCCGGTGAGATCTGGGTGAATCCCATGATTTGTTGCAAGTGGGGTAGCAGCTGGAGTAGAACTTAACATCCCAAATTTCTCTAGAATATCATGAACGTACTTTGACTGATGAATGAAAATTCCCTCAGGAAGTTGTTTAACTTGTAATCCCAGAAAGAATTTCATCTCCCCCATTGATGACATTTCAAACTTCTGCTTCATCACTGATTCAAAATCTTTGCATAGATTTTCATTTGTCGACCCAAAGATTATATCGTCCACATAAATCTGAACTATCAGAAGATGACCATCGACTTCTTTAGTGAAGAGAGTGGCATCCACTTTTCCACGAATGAACTTGTTGGCTAGTAGGTGTTGAGACAAAGTCTCGTACCAGGCTCTCGGGGCCTGGTGTAAACCATACAGTGCTTTGTCCAATAAGTAGACCTTGTTTTTGTGGATTGGATCGGTAAAGCCCGGTGGCTGACCGACATAAACCTCCTCTTTAACCTTCCCGTAAAGAAACGCCGATTTAACATCCAACTGATAAACTTTGAAGTTCTTCCAAGACGCAAATGTTAGGAAAATTCTGATTGCCTCTAGTCGTGCTACAGGAGCATAAACTTCTGTAAAATCAATTCCCTCCTGTTGACTAAATCCCTGAACAACGAGTCGAGCTTTGTTCCTTACAAGAACTCCTCTATCGTCCCTCTTACACTTAAACACCCACTTAGTGTTAATCTTTCTCTGACCATCCGGCAAATCAACTAACTTCCACACTCCCAATTTCTCAAATTGACTAAGTTCCTCCTGCATTGCATTGACCCAAGAGTCTTCAGTAAGTGCCTCTTTGTAAGTTCTTGGCTCAACCTGCGAGATAAAACAACTTAATGAAAATTCAGTTTGCAAAGGAGCAACTTTTGTATAAAAACATGTAAGTCCTTTATCAATCCGATTTCGAGTGCGAACTCCAGCTTGCAATTCTCCTATAATCAACTCCTCTGGATGATATGAAAAAGTTCGCGGCATCACTTCACTCGGAACCTCTACATTTCCCTCCAGATTAGTAACATTCTGCTCTGCATCTTGATCACCAACTTGGTTTGTTTGACCTGAAATATGAATTTGCTCCCCCTCAGAATCTGAATCTGAGTCACCATGATCAAATATTGGCATGTTTTCAGCTTCTAGATTATCATTCTGAGCCGACTGATTATCTTGAGCAACTTCATTCTGTTGGACATCATCATGTTCACCAGCATTACTTGGACCTGCTTCATCATCATTTGAAGTTTCCCGTGGTCTCCTCGAATACTCAGCTGGGAACCTTAACTGCGACTCATATTCACGCAAAATATCCAACTCATCAAAGAAATCTTCATCATCCTCTGATTCTTCTCTCATGTCAAACGAATCCCAAAGTTTGTCATAATGATAACGCCATGAATCACCAGGATTCTGCGGCGGCATAGTATAACCTTGACATTCAACATCACTTGGAACGAAGACACGTCGTAATGGATTTGAATAACCAACAAATATTCCCTCAATGCACTTCGGACCAAACTTTCCAAAAGGCTCTATAACCGTACAGGGTGACCCAAACGATTCTAGATACTTCAAATTCGGTTTGCGATTATTGATTAGCTCAAAACACGTTTTGTTGAACTTCTTGACAGTAAGAACCCTGTTGAGCGTATAGCATGCGGCGGAAACAGCTTCAGCCCAAAAATTAATCGGTAACTTTGAATCTGCAAGTATAGTTCTAGCCGTCTCGATTAGTGTCCGATTTTTGCGTTCGGCGACTCCATTCTGCTGCGGAGTGTACGGAGCACTAAACTCATGCAAAATACCTCTTTCATCACAAAATTATTCCATCTTGTTGTTCTTGAATTCAGTACCATTATCACTTCGAATTTTCTTGATACGCCTTTGGTACAAATTCTCAATTTTCTTGAACAACCCCATTAAACTGTCAAATGTTTCATCTTTCGTCTTCAAGAAAGAAACCCACGAAAATCTGGAATAATCATCAGTAACGACCAAACAATAGTAATCTCCTGTAATACTTTTGACATTCACAGGACCAAACAAATCCATGTGAAGTCTTTCCAGAGGTCTTGAAACTGAATTGACTTTCTTTGTAGGGTGTGACTTTTTCTTCTGCTTGCCTTTGATGCAGCTAATGCACTCCCCTTCCAGATGAAAACCTTTGATATTAACTCCTAATACCAAATCATTGTGCACCAAGTGATTCATTTTTCTAAGATGTATATGCCCCATCTTTCGGTGCCACAATCTTGATTCTTTCTCAGTTGCTCTAGACACAAAACAATGTGCTTGACCAGTTGTTGTAGTTGCTACAGACATATCTAACACATATAAATCATTCACTCTAGGTGCCCTCATGATAATCCATTCTTCAGGGATAACAAAACCAGGTTTCAAGATCAAACATTCTTTATCAGTGAAGTGAGTAGTATACTGATTGTCACAAATCTGCGAGATACTAAGCAGATTGTTCTCCAGCTCAGTGATGTAGTTAACTTTCTCAAACGTTACAATCCCATTGGATAACGTTCCTTCACCAACAATTCGACCACCTTCATGACCAGCAAATCCCACATAACCACCATTAATGTTTCTTACATCATACAGCAACGCGGTTTTTCCTGTCATATGTCGAGATGCACCACTATCCATGATCCATCTTGAAATGGCTCTTGGAAGATCCTGCACATATCAAACTTCAAATTAACCAACTTTAAGAAAGATGCCGATTCATGCTTCGCGAACCAGGAAGCTCCGGCAATTCAAACTGCTTATTCAAACATGGTGTCCACCCAGGCCTCATCAGCCTTAGGTGTAACCTTGACTCTAGCAATTTGAATTTTGAAATTTTCAGCCTTCAAAGGTGGAAAATTTGCATCATAATCAACCAAAATTGATTCTTCAGCCTTTTTCACTTCAGAAGTTGAAATTTTCATTTCAGTTTTTGGTTTCCAAACTTGTTGAGATAATGCAACCTGTTTATAAAACTTGTCGTTTTTAGTTACCACTTTCTTTACAGGTTCATTTTTCACTTTGATGTTATTATTTTTCACACCCTTTTTCTCAACAATGATTGGTGCTTTACCCTTCACATCAACTTTCTTTTGTTGAATCTTCACATTTTCAATCTTAGGCGTGGAGTTGGTGCAATTTCTTGCAATGTGACCAACTTTGTTACATCTAAAACATGTTCTAGTATCCACAACTAGACTTGTGCCTTCAGACCGATAATGTGAAGCTCTTTTCTCAAAGAACTCTTTGTTTGTTTTTGAAAAAAATTCATTTTCCTCATCAGAAAGTGAACTTGAGCTGTTCACAAACACCTTCTTTTCAACAAACCTTTTGTTTTGAAACCTTCTTTGCTGATAACTCTTACCACCCTGATAACCACCCGAGCAGTTGTTTCGATTGTTATTATAAAACCTTGGTGGAACAACAGGCCTTTTGTAGTAAGCTTTATCTTTCTCAAAATTCATTTGCCTTTTTGTTTGTTTCAAACTGTTCACTTCCGATAACTCAACTTCAACCAATTTGAAAACATTTGTCAACTTTTTCACATTAACATTCTCAATAGGAAACTCAGAATCCGAATACAACTTATCAGATCTAGCCATCTTGTACATCACAAGACCCGGTTCATCACTTAAGTTGTTTTTGGACTTTGATTTCTGAATGTATTTGTCTAAAAAACACCCATCATCTTCATTTGAATCAGACATTAAAAAACTTTCAGCTGTGCTCTTAACAATCTCTGTCTGAACACTATCATCAGATGATGTAAAAGTAACATCAATGTTCTCCGGAAGTTTAACTTCTTTTTCTTCATCAATTTCAACCAACCCAGATTGCTTTTTCGTGTAATTATCAAGAACAGGTGGTAGAACTTGATGAAACCCCACCCCAGTTCCATCACAATACACATCTTCGCCCGCTTTGTCTTTCCCAATGGGTTTGGGAATGATATGTTGCAAAACAAAGCTTGCGGAGCTGTAACTGTTAAGCTTCAACTGGATTCGCTCATTTTCGATTACAACCTCTTGAACTTTAAGTTTCAATTTAGCGATTTCATCCAGTTGTTGATTGATTGATTCTTCTTTGACTCTAAGCACTGCTCTTAGATGTTCATTTTCTTTAAAAGTTTTACCATTTCGATCATCACAATCTTTCAATGTGCCTTTTAGTTTTTCAAATTTTTCAGAAAT
Organism: Helianthus tuberosus; assembly: GCA_030545235.1. Lineage (NCBI taxonomy): Eukaryota > Viridiplantae > Streptophyta > Magnoliopsida > Asterales > Asteraceae > Helianthus > Helianthus tuberosus. Next base: position 15,859 of record JARYGA010017945.1, read on the forward strand.
CTGACGGTTTTCAAGAATCAACTTTTCATTTTCTTGTTTAATTTTATCATGATCAATTTTATCATTTTCAATTTGTTTAGTTAATTCTCTTATCCGTTCAGTTGAAGCTTTAACTGTTTTGTCACGATCAAGAATCTGATTCTCAACGCTTCTGACTTTAGCTGTCAGATCATCAACTTTCTTTCCGTTGAGATACGTGACTGTGCTACAAAATTTGCAATCTTTGTTGCAATTTTTGCAATCAGCATTTCCTTCAACTTTCTTACCTGACACATTTGTTGACACATCTGAACTGACCTGGCTTTTTGACTCAGACACGGAGTTAGAGTCTACCTCAAGTGCCTTAGCAGCTAGCACTTTGTCAGCCATTCTTCCAAGATTTTCAGCAGTCAACTCCTGCGTTGTGTCAATAACTCCAGTATCAATCTTCTTTGCTTTCTCGATCTCTTCTTTCTCTTTTCTCTCTTTCTCTTTCTCTTCTTCAATCATTTTCGAAGTTGGAGTTCCCCACCATTTGTGTTGCCAATACTCATCATCTTCTTTGTATTGCTGGATTATGGCTTCAATATCAAGTGTACTATCATCAATTGCAATATTTCCATACTCATCAAGATAGCACTCTCTATCTGGATCCCATCTATTGGCTCTCCTTGCTTCCAGAAAGATACGAGATATTCTAATGATTTTGTTTTCAGCTATCATTTTTCTGTATCTATACTTTTGCTCTTCAGTTCGATCGTCTTTCCACGGAATAGGATCGTCATTTTTTGCCATGAATGCGTAACCAATCGCATCTTCTTCTGGTAGAACCTCTTGACTCCAATCATAACCCTCATCATCGTAAATCACCGCAAGAGCTCTAGATTTCTCTCTGTTGTCTTCAACCTGCTTCAATCTAGGCGGCTCGGATTTATTCTGGTGATAAATCGCCTTCTTGTAGTAATCATCTCTGAAAGGATTCTCTGATTCATCAGCATAAGCGTTTCGGCATTCTCGTTTAAAGTGACCCTTCTGCTTACACTTGATACAAGTCACCTTCGATTTATCGAATCCCAACTTAGTAGACGCACCACCAATTGTCTTTCTTCCGGTAATTTCCATGAATCTTTGTGCACGACGAACAGCACTTGCCATAGCCCAACGAATATCGATCAGTTCCATTTCCTCCGGATCAATCTGATCGTAATCTTCTTTCGTCAGATTTGTGTTGCCTATCTTCCCAGCTACCAACCCTTCATATGATTCCAACACCGATGCTAGGAAGATCATTTGCTGCTTGGCCGATTCCTCATCAAAATTCTGAGCATTCTTCAAGTCTATTGCGATGTTGCATTGAAAACGATTCTTTGCATCAGAATGACTTTCAGAAGATGAAGATCCACTGTGATAACCACTGTGACTTCCACTGCTTTGACCACTTTGACTTTCTTTTCCGGCTGTCAAAACATTTTCAGCAGAAAATGCAGTTTTTGGAGAAGTTGCTTTTGGCATCATGCTCTTTGGATAATACAAATCCAAATTCTGCTGGTAAGATGAATGATTGACTTTGTATGTCTTTTTCAACTCCAACTCGTGACTCTCGAGTTTCTCAATCAGCAAATCTAATGTCAACTTTTCTGGTTCTTTGATAGTATTCTTCAGCATCAGCGCATAATATCTCCAATCCATCTCGTCAGGCAACGAATCGAACAATTTGTCGATAAGATCTTCTTCAGGAATGTCGATATCATGTCTTACTAATTCCAGCTTCAGATGACCAAATCTTTCTATCATTTTACAAACTGATTCATTCTTTAGACATCCAAACAGATCAAACTCTTTTCTAAGAAGTTTCTTTTTGTTTTTCTTAATTTCTTGACTACCTATACATTTCTTTTCTAACTTTTCCCAAAGATCTTTTGCATTTGTATAGTCGATCAAGGCAATAATGTCTTCCCCGACTGACTGGAATAACAATGCCACACACTTTTGTTCAGCTACAAATGAATCAATTTCCTCAGCTACTCTTAAAGTTTCACCATATTTCTTTCCATGTTCATAACCGTTTTTCAAACTCTTCTAGCTGGTAAATGCGAATGCCATCAACCAGTCTTCAAATTTTCTGGACCACCGACTGTATTCCTCAATAGCCATTAGCTTTGGAGGTTTATTGAAAGTTCCGAATGCGATTTCCGATTCCCAAGCTTCCTTTTTCTTCTCTTTTGGCGGGTTATCATTCACATTGCTTGACGGAGTATCAGTGTTTCCGGAATCTCCAGCGAATGCGTACATCTCGCTAAACGGGTTCATGAAAATATCATCCATCGTGAACGTACCTGAAAAAACAGTCAAATACTTAGAAAATTTTTATGTTTTGAAAATTCAGCAATTTCAAGCGAAATACTTGAAGTAATCAGCTTCAAGCGAAATCAGCTCAATATAACACTGTTCAAGCGAAATCTCCTTTTAAACTTGTTCAAGCGAAATCTGCTAACAAAACTGATTCAAGCGAAATCAACTATTTCGCTTCAACTGAACTCAAGCGAAATCCAAGATAACAAGTCCAGCAGATTCAAGCGAAAACTCACAACACTATTTCGCTTCAGATGTTCAAGCGAAATAGTCCAAAAGCAATCCAAATTGTCTGATTTTGAAGCGAAATCAACTATAACCTACGAACACTTTCAAGCGAAAACCAGTTTTAGGTCAATTTTAACATGTTTTAATCTGAATTTTAGGCTGAATCTTTGTAGGCTTTGTTAAAACTACGTTTTACACGATATACTCGAAAATCAGACCATTTCGACCGTTGGAACTTGTTCAGATCTGAAAAATATAAAAAGAAGTGAGTAGAAAGAAGAGAATCCGCTGCTATGGTATGAAGTCCTCGTCCTGAGCTCTGATACCACTTGTTGGACCGTTCTACGACCTTAAACCGTCAGTTAAGGTAGTTCATCTTTGCGTACGAAGGCGGAATCAACGTAAACAAAGTCATAACAGCTCTAATCTTTTTAATCTTTCTTTTCTGATTGATTTGAGTGCTTGTACAACGTTTTCTGATACAAATCCGGCAGCACTTCGTGTTTCACACAATGACCAAGTTACTTGACAAATGACCAACACAACCTATTTATAGACTTAAGATTTCGCTTGAGACTTCTTGAAGCGAAATCATCATCAGTTGATTTCTCTTGAAGCTGTTTCAAGCAAAACCTTCAAGTTTAAACCATACAAACCCTAATTTAACTCTATTGTGTGATCATTCAAACAAATCTAGACACAAGACTTGATTATGACGTAATCAGCAGACATTTAATGCACCAACACAATCCCATTTGTTCTTGAAATTCACGCCAAAAATTCGAAGTAAACCGAGTATCTCTTTCTGACACAATGGATATCGGTACCCCATGCCGTTCTATGATTTCATTGGTGTACACCTCCGATATCCTTTCGGATGTATAAGTCTCACGAATTGGAATGAAGTGAGCGCTTTTCGTCAATCTATCTACAACTACCCATATAGCATCAAACTCGCGGTTAGTTTTGGGCAATTTGGTCAACAAATCCATGGTGATTTGTTCCCATTTCCAAACCGGAATTTCCAACGGTTGAAGTTTACCGTATGGTTTTTGGTGCTCCGCCTTGACTTGTAAACATGTCAAGCATTTTTCTACATACTTCACCACATCTCTTTTCATCCCGGGCCACCAATAGTTTTGTTTTAAATCATTGTACATTTTGGTCGCTCCCGGATGAATTGAATATCGGGATTTATGAGCTTCATCAAGTAGAAGCGCCTTCACCCCACAAGTATTTGGAACCCATATCCTCCCGAATCGAGTCTTCAACCCGTTATTCGCATCCGTCAAATCTTTCAACTGACCGATTATTCTTTCCTTCTTCCAATTCTCCTCTTTTACTGCTTCTAATTGCGCCTCTCGAATACGTTCAAGTATACCCGAGGTCACCACGAGCTGCATCGACCTTACTCGTATTGGGACATAGTCCGCTTTTCTGCTCAGAGCATCCGCTACCACATTTGCCTTTCCGGGGTGGTAATGTATTTCACAGTCGAAATCTTTCACCGTTTCTAACCATCGCCTTTGTCGCATATTTAACTCCTTCTGATCGAAGAAGTATTTTAAGCTCTTGTGATCGGTGAATATGGTGCACTTTACCCCATATAGGTAGTGCCTCCATATTTTTAAGGCAAATACCACCACAGCCAACTCAAGATCGTGCGTGGGATATTTCTTCTCGTGTATCTTCAATTGCCTCGAGGCATAAGCTATAACTTTGCCCCGTTGCATCAAAACGCATCCGAGCCCTGATAGTGAAGCATCCGAATAAACCACCATATCTTCGACTCCGTCCGGAAATGTCAGTACTGGAGCTTGAGTTAACTTTTATTTTAGCGTTTGAAACGCTTTTTCTTGATCGACACCCCAAATGAACTTTTCTTTCTTTTGGGTTACCTTTGTTAGCGGTGACGCAATCTTGGAGAAATCTTGAATGAATCTCCTATAGTATCCCGCAAGCCCCAAAAAGCTTCTAATTTCCGAAGGGTTCTTCGGGGGATTCCATTTTGACACAGCCTCAATCTTGGACGGATCCACCAATACTCCGTCGGCACTTATGACGTGGCCAAGAAATTGTACCTCTCGTAACCAAAACGCACACTTAGAGAATTTCGCATACAGCCTTTCTCGTCTAAGTGTCTCTAACACTTCTTGTAAGTGGTGTGCGTGTTCAGCTTCACTTTTCGAATACACCAAGATATCATCGATAAACACGATGACCGACTTATCAAACATTGGCTTGCAAACCCGGTTCATGAGGTCCATGAAAGCCGCGGGTGCATTTGTTAGCCCAAATGACATCACGAGGAATTCGCAATGTCCATATCTCGTGCGGAAAGCCGTCTTAGGCCCATCTTCTTCCTTGACCTTTAGTTGGTGATATCCAGATCTAAGGTCAATTTTTGAAAACCAGTTCGCACCTTGTAATTGGTCAAATAAATCATCTATCCTCGGAAGCGGGTATCGGTTCTTTACCGTGAGTTTGTTTAACTCCCGGTAATCGATACACATCTGCATGCTCCCGTCTTTCTTTTTCACGAATAGTACCGGTGCGCCCCAAGGAGACACACTCGGCCTTATAAATCCTTTGTCAAGCAGATCTTGAATTTAGGACATCAACTCTTGTAATTCCGACGGCGCGAGTCGGTATGGTGCTTTAGCTACGGGTTTTGCGCCCGGAATTAATTCGATCCCGAACTCTACTTCCCGTTCAGGCGGTATCCCCGGTAAATCCTCCGGAAACACATCTCCATAATCTCGTACTACCGGTACATCTTCAATCTTCCGTGATTCTTTCTCGGGCTCATTTGCGTATATCATGAATGCCTTGCATCCTCGCTTTATAAGCTTGTGAGCTTTCAACATTGAGCACACTATGGGGTTACCTCCTTTTTCGCCATAAATGTTGACGTGTTTCCCGCTCGGAGATGTTAGTTTTATCTCTATACGAAAACACACGACTTTTGCATGGTGCTGGGCTAGCCAATCCATCCCAACGACTACTTGAAATTCCCCCATTGACATCGGGATTAGGTCTATCAAGTATTCCTCATCGTCGATGCTTAATTTGCAGCCTCGACAAACATCACAAACTATAAAACTTTTGTTGTCCCCTATTTCAACTACTAAGGGCACAGGTAATTTCGTCAATACAAATGAAGGATGTCGAATAAATCCATGCGAAATGAAGGATTTATTCGCACCCATATCAAACAATACACGTGCTGGAATTGAGTTAATTGTGAATATACCTGAAGCCACATCGGGTTCTGTCTTCGCTTCAGCCGCGGTAAGTTGGAAGGACCTAGCCTTCGCTTTGGGAGCTTCTGTTGGAGATTCTTTAACATCTCTATTTCCAACTAAGTCCGGACATTCGGACTTTTTGTGGCCGAGTTGATGACATTTGTAGCAAACAGAGACTTTTCCCGGGCATAGAGAGGCCGTGTACCCTGTCTTATTACATATGGGGCATGGCTTGTCTTTGAACTGACATTCCCCTTTGTGTCCCTTCCCGCACACTTTACAACTTGGCGACCCACCTTTAGCATCCACCTTCTTTCCCGATTCTCCAGTTCGGGCTTTCTTTGTAGGGCTTGGATTCACATCATGTGCCCTTCGCTCACCTCTTTCGACTTGTTTCTTCAAATCGATTTCCCGTTCCCGAGCAACGTTAATGATTTCGGTAAGGGTCTCGTATTTTGAAGGAGTCATAAACTCCCTATATTCAGCGCTCAACATATTGTAGTAGTAGTATATTTTCTTTTCTTCGTTCGTCACCAATTCACTACTAAACTTCATTTTATCCATAAACATCGCCGTGATCTTGTCTATGGTTTCACCCTTGTGCCTAAGTTGCATGAACTCTTCCTTGATTTTGTTAATGACCGCTTTGGGACTATGATGTTTAAGGAATGGTGTCTTAAACTCTTCCCATGTCATGGCCCTTGCCGCTTCGGCCCCTATTTCATTCTTTTTGTTATCCCACCAATCCTTGGCTTGTCCTCTTAACTGACCCGTTCCGTAGGTAACGAAATTGCTTTCGTCGCAATGGGTCCTTTCAAACACCCCTTCAATATCGCCCAACCATCTTTGCCAAATTATCGGGTTGACTTCCCCGTTATAGATTGGCGGTTTACACGCCATGAATTCCTTATATGAGCACCCTTTACGTTCTCCAGTTTTGTCTTTCATAAGGTTGACAGTATCCTCCAACCTTTTAACTCGCTCTTCTACGAGCGACAACACCGTGCTTTGAATCTTGTCTATTAACCAGGATAGACTGCCCTCAATTGCCTTTCCTACTTCCTCGGCAATTATCTCTTTCATTTGTTCGGTGCTTGTCGGCACCGGATCATTATTGCTCCCTTTCGACATCTTGAAACTGAAATGTTTACATCAAATGTTAAACATTTCATTCATGACATTGCTTCGTTTGTTTCGGTTTAGCCAAGTTCCTAACTTGCTTTAACCGTTCACATTTAGTGCACTTTCCGGGTTTGAGTGTGTTAACACGCTCTTCCCATGCAAATCAATTCGTTTCTCATTCCTTACATAATACATAATTTATTAACATAATAAGTTAATTCTTACCGAACGATCGATCAAGCTTGAACCTAACACTTTGTTGACAACCTTAAGCTCTGATTACCAACTTGTAACACCTGTCTAATTTTACTTGATTTTAATAATAGATTATACCATTTCAAATAAAATATTGCTTGAGTAACTTAACTTTCATTAAAGAAGTTCATAAGTAGCATCAACCTTAGTCAACTAACGACTAAGTTAAAACGTTTCAAAAGTTGTTTAGAAATTGTTTACAACCCATACACAAAGTTTATTAAAGATTTAAAACATTAGTGTTCGGTTCTTCATCATTTGCTTGATTGCCATCCGTAAGTTCACCAACGTCACCTAATGTCAAAACCACATCAAGGGTTAATTTTAACAATAATAAAACACGTATAATCGAAATCTAGCATCAAAACAATTGAAAACAATTAAAATTTCCGGAACAGGGTCGCTCGCGCCCCGCGAGAGGTGTTATGCGGGCCGCGAGAACCCTTCGCGTGTCGCGGCGCCTGTCGGATCTTCTTCCGCGTGGCGCGGGGGACCAGGTTTTCCAGCAGCTTATGTTTTGTGAGCTGCATTTTCTACCAGCTCCGGAAAACTCAGATTTAAACTTAAAATGTGCATATCTTTTGACTCGTAAGTCCGTTTTAGGTGATTCTTTTTCCTATGCGTCTGTAATTTCATTGCCGACATGCCTATTACAAATTTCATACCGAACAATTTGCTTACGGACCAAAATATTATATGTCCATTTGCAATTATTCGACCCACTCTAACTTAACCATTTTATTACCATTTAACTAGTAAACCTAAGGCGTTTCTTACCCAACTCCGGGGCTTATTATCACTGGCACTTCATTACCAAACTTATGGTTTCGTGCTCTTGTGACCATTTCCGCCAATTCCTTCTACTTACAATTTTAATACTTACAAAGTATCATTATTCGACCCGTTTGGTCCATCTATGGAAATCCTCCATTTTGATGACTACCAAACAACTACTAACCAATTCTTATCCTACGAATTTAAGTAACATACAAGATTGCTACATCCAACATAATTTTTTTTTATCAATAACGCATAGTTTAACAACAATTCATCGAATGTAACGGATCAAGTTACATACCTTCAATGTAGGCCTTTCAAACGTGATTCGCCACTCGCTTGTCCACTTGACGCTCCTGCGTCCTTTCCTATAGAGTTCATTAATGACATGTTTAGAACTCTCTTTAACCATAAATCGCATAATATACCAAAATATCATAATTATGCATTTCAACTATGAATTTCAGTTTTAAGCCTTCTTTGAGGCATTTTCACAAACACTTTAAGGGCAGATTTTTACTAGATTATATGGCATGTCTCTAGCTTATCACTTAGCCCTAATTTCGCATCATTTAACCATTTTACACAATTGTTAGCTTCTATAATTCTGAAGTTACCTCACAATTGTCAAATTACACTAGAATATCACCCAATTTCCTAGTGTTCATCAATTTACACATAACTCACTAATCACCTACAATGGTGATCATAGTTTCCACTAAAATTTCACATGATTTCAGCTTGTGTTTGTCTAGGGTTTATCCCTAGACACTATAGTTGTTCCTAAATCATCATAACATACACATGCAACCATAATTTCAGATTTTCCCAATTTCATGAGACTTTCAAGTTAAGGGTTTTCATTAAATTTTACATACCTTGTAATCCTCTTGTGATGAGGATCAATAATCTATGCTTTAATTTCGATTTCAACTTGGATTGAGCCTTCAATTTGCAGATTTAGTGAAGTTTTAGGGTTTTGAAGAGTGGGGATCGCCCCTGGCTTTCTCCTGTGCGACCAGACACCTTCAAATGGTGTTTGGTTTTTGATTTTTATTAAAATTAACAATATAGTTTCAATTCTTACAACTTTGGCCCTTCCACTTTGTTCAACTTATAGTTTAGTTGTTTTTTAACCCTATTTATAAGCTATTTCTAGACTTGTAACTAACTAGGTTAAAATTCCTAGTTAGTAAATTCTCATTTATTATACTTTATAATTCTAATATAAAGTTTTATATTTTTCGGGGTGTTACAAATCTTCGATAATAACCCGCAAGCCCCAAAAAGCTTCTGATCTCCGAAGGATTCTTCGGTGGATCCCATCTCGCCACGGCTTCTATCTTTGACAGGTCTACTAATACCCCGTTTGCACTAATGATGTGCCAGAGAAATTGTACTTCTCGCAACCAGAAAGCACATTTCGAGAACTTTGCGTACAATTTCTCTTTTCTGAGCGTCTCTAATACTTCACGCAAATGATTTGTGTGTTCCGCTTCATTCTTCGAATATATCAAGATGTCATCAATGAACGCAAATGACTTATCTAGCATAGGCTTATAGACCCGGTTCATGAGGTCCATGAAAGCCGCGGGTGCATTAGTTAACCCGAAGGACATCACAAGAAACTCGTAATGTCCATACCGTGTACGGAAAGCCGTCTTTGATATATCTTCCTCCTTGACTTTTAACTGATGGTATCCCGATCTAAGGTCAATCTTGGAGAACCAACTTGCGCCTTGCAATTGATCAAATAAATCGTCGATTCTTGGGAGTGGGTATCGATTCTTCACCGTGAGTTTATTTAATTCCCTGTAATCGATACACATGCGTATGCTCCCATCCTTCTTTTTCACAAATAGCACCGGTGTGCCCCACGGAGACACACTAGGCCGGATAAACCCTTTGTCTAACAGATCTTGAATTTGCGACATTAATTCTTGTAATTCTGATGGCGCGAGTCGATACAGCGCCTTGGCCACGGGTTTCACGCCCGGAATCAATTCGATCCCGAACTCTACCTCTCGTTCTGGCGGTATTCCCGGTAGGTCTTCCGGAAATACGTTGGCATATTCGCGTACCACCGGTACATCTTCAATCTCTAGTGATCACTTGTCTGGTTCGTTCGCGTATATCATGAATGCCCTACAACCGTGCCTCATGAGCTTGCGAGCTTTTAGCATTGAACACATAACGGGATTACCCCTCTTTTCGCCATATATGGTAACAGATTTTCCACTTGGTGATGTTAGTTTTATCTCCTTGCGGAAACAAACGACTCTCGCATGGTATCGGGATAGCCAATCCATCCCGACTACTACTTGGAATTCTCCCATCGACATAGGAATCAAGTCTATTGAATATTCTTCATCGTCAATGCTTATCTTACAATCTCGACATACATCACACACAAGGAAACTCTTGTTATCACCTATTTCTACTTCTAATGGCATAGGCAATTTTGTTAGTACAAAAGAAGGATGTCGAATAAATCCATGTGAAACAAAGGATTTATTCGCACCCGTATCAAATAACACATGTGCAGGAATTGAATTTAAGGCAAATATACCTGACACCACATCGGGCTCTGTTTTTGCCTCCACTGCTGTTAACTGGAAAGACCTTGCCTTTGCTCTTGGTGTCTCAGTGTGTGTATTCTTGTCATCTTTCTTTCCGATCAACTCCGGGCACTCAGATTTCTTGTGACCCGGTTGGTAGCATTTGTAACACACCGACACCTTCCCCGGGCACAATGCAGCATTGTGCCCCGTTTTCCCACATATAGGACACGATTTGTCCTTGAACCGGCACTCACCTTTGTGCCCCTTCCCGCATATCTTGCTGTTTGATGACCCGCTTTTCCCTTCTTGTTTCTTTGAAGATTCCGTTGTGCGCGCCTTTTTCGTTGGGCTTGGATTGACTATCTGCGCCCTTCTTTCACCTCTTTCAATCTGTTTCTTCAACTCTATCTCCCGTTCCCGAGCAACGTTTATAATCTCGGTGAGAGTCTCATACTTTGAAGGAGTCATAAACTCCCTATACTCGGCGCTCAACATATTATAATAATAATATATTTTCTGCTCCTCATTCGTTATCAATTCGTCACAAAACTTCATCTTATCCATGAATACTCCCGTGATTTTATCAATAGATTCACCCTTGTGTCGAAGTTGCATGAATTCTTCCTTGATCTTGTTAATGACTGCCTTGGGACTGTGATGTTTAAGAAACGACGTCTTAAACTCATCCCATGTCATAGCTTTAGCCGCTTTGCTTCCAATTTCATTCTTCTTGTTATCCCACCAGTCTTTCGCTTGACCCCTTAACTGACCCGTGCCATAGGCTACGTATTCGTTTGGATCACAATGAGTCCTTTCGAATACTCCATCCATATCGCTTAGCCACCGCTGGCATATTATCGGGTCAACCTCCCCATTGTAAATTGGCAGTTTGCACGCCATGAACTCTTTATATGAACAAGACTTTCATCCTCCCGACTTTTCCTTTGCTAAATTGGTATTATCCTCCAATTTCTTGATTCTTTCTTCCACCACCGATAATACCGTGTTTTGGATTTTATAGATAAAGCCCGACAAACTGTTTTCGACTGCCTTCCCTACCTCTTCAGCAATCACTTCTCTCGTTTGCTCGGTGACTCTTGGCACCGCATCATCATTACCATTATCTGTCATCTTTAACTGAAATGTTTACATCGAGCGTTAAACATTTCATCTATAGCATATGGTTTATTTACTTCGGTTTATTCAATTTCATAACTTGTTTTTACCGCTCTTATTTAATGCACTTTCCGGGTTTGAGTGTATTAACACGCTCTTCCCATGCATATCTATTCATCATTCTCTTTTTATACTTAGTAACTCTACTTAGAACAATTAATTCTTACCGGATGCTTGATCAAGTTTGAACCGAACACTTTGTTGACAACCTTAAGCTTTGATTACCAACTTGTAACACCCTCAATACTGGACGGAAATTATTTTAATAATTATATGAACTTCATATAAATCAGAGTTTACAAAATTTTTTCGTGTTTAAAGACCATACATATTTGTGATAGTACCCAAAACAAATCCAAGATAGAACATAACAAGTTTCAAGTTAACCCTTACTAGTAAACTAATAACTAGTTTAAAGGAATCAAAACACTGTTAACAAACCATTTACAATATGATTAAAGTCTAGACAAGGTTAAGTTTGGTGCGGAAGCTTCAAAATGCGTTTTCGGTTCTTGACAACGTACTTGATCACCATCCGGGAGGACCCCATCCATACCTAGAGTCAAACCACTAAAAACATTAGTTTTGACATTAATATAGTATGTATAAACGAATTCCGACATCGAAAAGTGAATAAAATACTCAGTTTCCTGGGCTCTACCGTAATTTACGGTATCTACCGTAAATTACGGTAGACCTTGAATAATCTTGGTCTGCCGTAAGACAATAGAGGTTCACCGTAAGTCCTTTGTTTTCCACCGTAAATTACGGTGGAGACCGTAATTTACGGTGGATGCTGTAATTTTGCCATTTAGCTATTTTGTGGATTTCGCCCCAATCCGCATACCGTTTTAGGCGATTTCTTTCCTGTATGTCTGTAAATTCATTACGGACATGTTCATTTCGACTGTCATACCAACAATTGACTCACCGATCATACGGCTAAAAGTTACTATACTATCGTTTATTCGACCCATTCTAACTATAAGTGTATATTTCCAATTTCTATTCTAAAACCTTTTAGATGTCATTACCCAAGTTCCCGGGCTTGTACATCTTGGTATATTTGCGCTATTCATGGCTTTGTGTTTCCTTGGAGCTAAAAGCTCGTTTCCTCGGAATTCAACATTCCGATTTAAACGGCCTTTTCAACATACCCTCATTTATTATTCCAATATCCTGGATTCACAACTTAAAGTATCATAGCTAGGTTCATAAGCGTAGTGCAATTCAACACTTAACAATTTACGAACCATCATTTTGCTATTGTCATGATTCCTTTTATGGTATCTATTCAACCCGTTTGACTATCTAGTGAAAACCTTCACTTTATTAACAAGTCAAACCTAATCCCAAGTCTTTATTTTGACCCGTTTGATGTTCAAGTGAACTACGCCACTTTAGAACACGTCAAACGCATCCTTTACACTACGATTCTATCTATACACTAAACTCAAACATATATGCGTAATTTAACGAGACAAAAGTCACGTACCTTTAAAGCACACCCTTCAAGCGCATATCTCCTCCTCCGGCTTGTCCGCTTGACGATCCGGATGCTTGGCCTAAAGAGTTCAATTCAACTTACATTTAGAACCCTTTTTGTAATTATTAACACATAAATTGCCACATTAGTCAATTATGCGTTTTTATCCGATTTTCAACATATTAATTCCCCACTTAGGCATTTCAACAAACACCTAGTGGGCCAAATTTTCACATGATTATTACCAAGTTCATGACTTGTTAACTTGTCTAAATTAACTCCAATTAGGCAAACATATACATATTTTCAACATCAATATTTCAGAGATTATCACATAATTTCATAGATTATCACATAATTTCAGTTTACACTAAATCAAAAGTCTTAATCCTAGTGTTTATCAAGTTCTACTAACTTGTTAATCACCCACTATGGTGATTATGAACCTTACAAACATCATGCAAGATTTTGACAAGAATTCATCTAGGGTTTGTCCCTAAACCTTATATCACATCCAATTTCATTCATGCATGACACAATCAAGCTCAATTTCAACTTTTCATGATTTGTCTAGAACTTGAGATGCATCAAAAATACCGAAATTTACATACCTTATGATCCCTACAACAAGGAGACCACTAATCTATATTCAGATTTTGATTTGAACTTGCTTTGAGCCTTCAATCGTGGTTTTTGTGATATCTAGGGTTTTGAGAGTGGGGGTCGCCCTTCTCTTGCTTCTGATCGACCAGACATCCCAAAATGGGTGTTTGGTTTTGTTTTTAATTAAAAATTGATAATACAAGTTTCAATTTTTGACAACATAAGCCCCACCACTTTTGTTTAACATATAGTTTGGTTATTCTAACCCCATTTCGAGTTATTTCTAGACTTCTAGTTAACTAGGTTATAATTTCCTAGTTAAATAAATTCTTGTTTATTTAAACTTTATAATTCTAATATAAAGTTTTATATTTCCAGGGTGTTACAGTAACTGGTGTGGAACTTCAAGCATTGATTGACAATGTTGTTTCTAAATCCATGGACAGGCAGTTTACAGAATCTAGTGGTACACGCTCTAAGACTCACTCTGTGGCTCACAGTAAGCCACCTTCTAAATCTCGCGAGTCGAAGAAAGATGATGCCCAACACTCATCAAATCAGCACAGTATCCCGTCTAAGAAGATTGTATTAGATCAAGAGCCATGTACAAAGACCTGTTCATATAAGTATTTTGTTTCTTGCAAGCCAAGGGATTTCTGTTGGTGCACACATCTGTCGTCTTCGTCTTAAATCGAGTTTTCAGTTCGCTGTGGTTCGGAACGAGAATGATGTCAACATTCTTAGTGATGACATCATCCAAGTGATCTCATGCTTGCATCATGGCCTCAACATGTTCACGTGAAGAATAGAAATCTGTTTGCATGTTATTCACTAGAAGACAAAATATATTTGAGGTTTAGGAGTAGATTTCGCTTTTATGTCAATTTTTAGGTGATTTCGCTTATTTGACATATGGTGATTTCGCTCATATGGACATGTGGTCCTTGGAGCGAAATCACAAGCCTTATAAATAGGTGTCTCTTGAGCGAAATCAGTAGTGAAGTCTTGTATTCCATACCGAAGCTCTGCCGGTGTGAAGAACGATTGTACAAACGTTTATTCAGTATAATCAGTGGTTAAAGGTGAAGAAAAAGCTGTTTCTATCTTTGTTTCTTAGTTTCCGCCTCTGAAACGAAGTTGAACTTCTCTGAACGATTCGTTCGGGTCGGTACACGATCCTACAATTGGTATCAGAGCCAGTTGGAGGAGTTCTTCAGTTTACAGCTGTATATCATTGAGAATTCTTTCTTCTACACCTTCTTTTCTCGATTCAAAAAAATTTCATGGTCAGAATCGGTTAAAAAATTCACAGATTATAGAGAATTGAACATAGATAAACCCTTGAAAGTTTGGAACTGAAATTCGAAGTAAAAATGGACCAAAATGTATCCCGAAGTGATTCCGCTTTTATGGACATTTGCTGATTTCACTTTTATGACCACCTGATTCCACTTTTGTGTCAACATAAGATCTTGATTTCGCTTTTGTGTCAACATAAGATCTTGATTCCGCTTTTGTGTCAACATAAGATCTTGATTCCGCTTTTGTGTCACCCCTAAGATTCTAATTTCGCTTATGTGTACACCTTAAATCCCTGATTTCGCTTTTAAGGACCATATTCAGAATAGTAACGTGTGTCAGTTGGTCAAGTGAATGATTCATTCAAGAAATGCATGTGAAAGAGTGTTGGTTCTATCAAAAGTGATCACGTGAAGTCATTGGCCCGTGTTTCAATATTGCATGTGACCTTGAGTTTGTCGGTTTACATGTGTTATTGCCAGCTTTAGTGTGTCATTTAAAGAAGTTGTCGTTTTGATTGGAAAAGAAATCACATGTTATTGTCAGTTTGCATGTGATTCTCAGTCACGTTTTTGTCGAATTGTTTCAGTCATCGGCTCAAGTTTCTTTATCATTACTGGTCCAATCAGATTTTTGTAAGAGTTGAAATTGTCGATTTAATGGATTTTGCGGCCCAATCAAATGAGTTTGTTGCAGCCCATGTGATATTATCAGATTATCAACTCAATTAATGTTGTCAGCTTAGTGGGATTTAGAGATCCAATCATTAAGTAAATTCAAAAGGTGGTGTCAGTATTGTCTATTAAAGGCCCAATCACAATTGTCGGCTATTTGAATTGGAATTATTTGTTTGCATATGATCTGCATTGTTGTCAGCTCAAGTATTAAAATGGTGGTCCAATCATAGTCTTCGGCACATGTGTTGGTTGTCTTAAAGTTGCATCAGTGTGTCCAGTCATCAGTGCATTGATATTACATGTGAAAGTGTTGCGGTTCAATAGATTTGTTCGATATTTGATCAGTTTATTCAAAGTGAATTTTGTTTCACATAATTTGAATTTGATCTCAGTTCACAAAAGATGGTTTAATCCGTTCGAATTCGATTTTATTCCAGGACATGTCTTTATAAATCAGATCATTTGAATTTGATCCGGGTTATAGCAGTCTGCACAATTTGTCAACTATCAGTTCATACATAGTGAGTCAGATCGGTTGTTTTTGATTCGGGTCATAGCAGTTCGTACGGTTTGACATCAAACTCAGTTCACTAAAATTCAGTCCGCACAAAATCGTCATTAGTCCGAGTATCAGTTTTGTTGCAGTTGTTTAAAAGCGTTTAAACTGATAAGTGTTTGTTTGTTTTGTTAAGGTGATAAAAGCGTGTTACGAGGAGAACCAGTTCATTTGAAAGTCATGGATACCGAGTTCTACAACGCATTTGCAACATCGTCGAGTTCATCTTCCATTGCTCAGAACATGAATTTGGAAAACGAGACGGGAACCACCCAAAAGCC
This sequence comes from Helianthus tuberosus, assembly GCA_030545235.1. Lineage (NCBI taxonomy): Eukaryota > Viridiplantae > Streptophyta > Magnoliopsida > Asterales > Asteraceae > Helianthus > Helianthus tuberosus. The sequence goes on from JARYGA010017945.1 coordinate 32,456, forward strand.
CCCGAAATTGATGAGTATTGAAGAATACTACGGGTGGAAAGACAGATTCGAAAACTGGGTTCAGGCAAATCATCTGAGATCATGGGAGTGTATTTTGAAGAAATATGTTTTGCCACAGACTGATATGAAAGTTGATAAAAAAAATATCTGAATTTACTAATGAAGAACGGGATATGTATAGATCTGAAAAAATGATGATCAGTCTGCTTCAACAAGCTATCAAAGAAGATATTTTCATTCTGCTACAGCATGATAAAACTGCAAAGTCAATCTGGGATGCACTTAAAGTCAAATTTGAGGGTAGCGAGAAAATGATTAAAAGCAAGAAGGCACTGCTCAAGAAAGAATTTGATTTGTTTACAAGTTTGCCCGGAGAAGATACCAAGAAGCTAATTGAAAGATACTGCCACTTGGTGCGATCCATGTCAATGCTTAGTATAAAAAAGGAATCTGAAGAGTGGGTAGACAAATTAGCTGATGCGTTACCACAAAAAGAGTGGGGAACTTATTTGATGATCTTGAAAAACACAGGAGTTTATGATGGGTTATCAATTGGTGAGTTTATCGAAAAGATTGAGGGTCAGGATCTGGAACAGCAGAAGATCGCAAGGATGAACAGTCCAAGTGGTCAACAGGACGTGAAGATGTACTACAAAGGTAGCCTTCCGGTTCCAGAAGCTGAGAGAAGTCCAAAAATCCAGACTTCGTTTAGTGCTGGAGATTCTACAGAAAAGATTGATCAAAGTTCAAACAAAAGCAGCAGTGGTTTCTCATTATATCCAAGTGTCAATTCAAAGAGTTCATCAGAAAGCTTTCAGTCTCAAAGCACAAAGACAGGAAATGGATATGTGATTCAGTGCAACATAGCTCTAAATCTTCCAGAAGGTCAAAGTTTTTCAGAAGACATTGCTAAAGACCACATGGCTCTACTTGGTTCTGTGTTGTTATCGTATGAAGGTCTAGTTGCAGGTCGGATCGGAAATCCTATGCTCACCAAAGAGGATTACGATCAAATAGATGCCGAAGAGATGGAACTGATGGATATCAAATGGTGTCTAGCTAGTGTTCTTAGACGTGCTGAAAAGTTCAAGACAATTACCGGGAGAAATGACTTTCTTGATGCTTGTGTATCTACTTTAGGTTTTGATAAATCTAAAGTTACTTGTTTTCGTTGCAGGGAGAAAGGCCATTTCAAGCGGGAGTGCAAGAACAGGGAAGCTAGTGGAGCTCAGAATCCGTTCGGAAAAGACGATTACTACCGGAAAGCCATTTATCAGCAAGTTGGTCAGTCACAAGACTCACAAACGGCACATGGTAGAAAGATTGAGGATTCAAAGAGAGGATGTTTGGTAGATTTCAACTGGAACAATTATATCTCTCCTGATAGCAAAGCATGCATAGTCGATCAAGATGATGAGAGGCTACCTGAAGGTTTCAGCTGGGATATGTTTGTTGATGAAAAAGGTGATTTCAAAGCTTTCATTGCAAAGATTGTTAGAGAACCAGACATGTTCGCCACATGGATGAAATCTATTGGTGAGACAGTGAAAAGTGTGAAGGAACAGTCTGTTACATCTGAAGAAAGCTCAGAAAGTGCTGATGAAGATTCACTAAGTGCAGATGAGAGTATGCAAAATGATGTTACTTCAGAAAAAGAAGTTGTATTTGATCAAACACCGTCTGATTCTGGTGTATCAGATGCTGATTCTGAAAAATCTGTACAGTTTGATCCGTCACCAGTTGATAGTAGCAGTGATGATGAGGAAGAGAAATATATCAATATTGCTAAATCTCATCTTTCTTCTGAAAGTTTTCATTTCTATTTTGCAGATCGCATGGAGAAACGAGCTGCTAAAGAACAACAAATAAAGAAATCTGAAGATGTTGTTAAGAACGAGAATGTTGAAGTTGTTGTTGTTGTTGAGGAGATGATTGAAACTGAGCGAGTGAAGGAAGAAGAGAAGGTGGTTGAAGAAGAAAAAGTGATTGAAGTGGTGAAAACAATCGAAGTAGAAAAGATTGTTGAAGTTGTAAAGCCTTGCGAGAAGTGTTTGGAAGCTTGCAAGGAATGTGCTACAAAAGATGACATCATTGCTGAATATGAGAAGAAGAAAGAGCAGTTACTGTTCAACCTCAACTATGTAAAAGAATCTTATGATGTCTTGAACAAAACAGTAACTGGTCTTCAAAAGACAAACTCAGAACGAGAACAAGCACTTACGATGATGAATGCTGTTATGATGACAAAGCAAAAAGCTATCAACTTTTACATCGAAGAAAGTGCTAAATGGAAGCAAGAGTTGGAAACAGAGAAGATTGAAAATGAGAGAATTAGACGTTTATTACAAAGTTATTCTAGTTCTGATTATCTCATTGATCGTATTTACCCAACTGTTGCAGGTATGGAAGCTTTTCAAGACGAGAAGCCGAAGGAAAAGAAAGATTGTGGTAAGAAACCGACTGTTAGATATAACAAGTGTCCGCCTCCAATTTGGGAAGGGTACTCTCCTAGAAAACCAAACGAGGAGCAACTTGAAAAAGCAGTCAATATAAAGTTAAAAACCGACACAACTGACGTTTTACCAGATAACATTGATGTCACGTTTACATCGTCTGATACTGATCATGAGTCTGAGTTAATAAAAAAGGTGGTCGATCAGGTGTTGGATACTGAGGAGGAGTCTGAGTCAAAGTCTGAGTCTGGAGGGTCAAATTCTTCAGTCAACAGTCAAAAGTCGTCGGTTAAACGGTCTTATAGTAAAGAATATTTGTTATCGAAAGCAAATTTGGATGATGAAACATTTGAAGTTGCATACACTTTAAATGATTCGGACAAATTATAC
>JARYGA010017946.1:0-26554 GCA_030545235.1 Helianthus tuberosus
ATCTATTCTAACTGAATTTCCGTCTGCGGTTTCAACGGTAAAAATCTGCCTAATATTGGTTAAAGGTAAACTAAGAGCTTGACAGAATGAAGTATTTATAAAACTTTGGTTTGCACCAGAGTCAAATAATACTTTTGCATAGACGTTGTGAACTAAGAACGTACCCGCTATCACATCCGGAATAAGTTCTGCTTCTTGAGTGGTCAGCTGAAATGCCCTGGCATTCTTCTTAGTAGTTCCTTCAGTCGTCTTGGGTTTGTTATCTACTGGTTTGACCAATTTAGGACATTCTGTTTTATAATGCCCCGCTTCACCACAATTAAAACAGATTACTGTTTTCTTTTTGCAGTTCTCTTCACGATGTCCTACAGCTTTGCAAAAATTGCAAGTAGTATCGCATCTTCCATAATGCTTCTTTTTGCATTTCCTGCAAAATGACGGACCTGGAGATTGTCCTATCCCTTTTCTCTTGAAGCTGTTATTATTACCCACACGAAATCCTTGGGTAATTTTCTGAGCTAGTGCCTTCTTCCTATCTTCATCTCTTGTGCGCACCAATTCATCGGTCAGAGTGTTGGCTAATTCTACCGCATCGTCAATAGTGCGAGGTCTCGCAGCTTTAACAATATTGCGGATTTCGCTAATTAGTCCCCAAATATAGCGAGAAATAAGTACCGGTTCTGGCGAAGCCAATGTTGGTACCACTCTTGCATATTCAAAGAATGTCGAGGTATAACCACGACAATCAACACTCATCATCCGATGATTTAGAAACTTATTCGCCATCTGTTCCTTCTCATACTCAAGACAGAATTTTCTTTCCACCAAACCCTTAAATTCTTCCCAAGTCATAGCATAAGCTATTGCTCTTCCTTTTGATTGTAACACAGTATTCCACCACTCGAGTGCTCCTTCTTTGAACAGATTGGATGAATACATGACCTGGTCATCTTTACCACATTTACTTATTGCAATGACTGCTTCGGTTTTCTCTAACCAACGCAGTGATGCAGTTGCTCCTTCATTGCCTGCAAATTCAGTGGGTTTACAAGCAAGAAATTCTTTGAAAGTGCAACCAGGCGTTGCAGTTTTCATTTTCTTGGGTAATGGAGCTTGATGTGGTTCCTTATTATGATTGTCATGCTTATTGCCTCCATTTACACTATTACTGAAGTTATCTTCAGTAATCTGTTTACTAGGAACAATCTGTTGCGGTTCGATCGGATTCTTTATAGCAGCAACGAATGTTGGAATAGCATTGGCTATCCCTTGAGCAACAATGTTTTCGATATCTTGCCGAGTCATATATTGATCTCTTGAATGTTGTTCAGAATGATTAACTTCATTAATAGGTTCATTATCACTGTTTGCCATCTGATAATGTATATATATAAATTTTATTAGTAACTGATAAATAATAATTATATACAAACAATCAGAAAATTGTATAATACAGATATAGTCAAAACAATCGATCTTTCGATTTCATTTATATATCTATCATAACATGCATCATTACTCACAGATATCATACAGAGTTTTATTGATTATTTACAGACTAACTTTATTAGTACTATTATACAACTACCATTTTATCATCGTACTATCTCTCGTTACTTGCTGTTCTAAAAACGCATTTCCCTCTCGTCATATTTCCAAGCAATCTGTCCACCTATCTCCCTCATTCTATTCCCCATATCAAACAACTCTTCGCCAAAGTGGCGAAGTTCAGCCATGTTTTCATTGCTCATTGGTGGATTAGGTAATGGTTCTGGATCGAATTGTGGAAGAAAAGAGTATGGATCGTTGACAATATTTTGAAATTGCCAATCGTTCGTCCACCATTCGTCCATTCCTATGGGTTGGGAGTGGACTATTGGATCTGGAATTGCTGGTTCCCAATTCATAGGGAGTTGGTTTCCAATAGGATAGGTAAAAAGATTTGTCTGGACAGGCTGAATCGTCTCACAGTTTTTCAACAGAAAATCTATCTCATCTTGAAAAGTTCTTTCCTGGGTTGGATTGGAACTCTCTCCAATTTCTCTCTGAACTGGTGTAGACCCTTGTCCAACTTCCATTATTACTTCTTTAGTAATCTCCTCCATCGGTATTTCTATCTCCTTATCCTTCTCTTTGTCTCCAGTTTCCATTTCCTGTGATTCAGAACTCTCTCCAATTATAATTTCTTTTTCCTTTTTCAAAGGATTATTTATTTTGGGCAGTTTCTTAGCTGGCTTCTTCTTACGGATTTTCCTCCATCCTACATAAGTTCTTTTCTTCTGTTTTGGCTTGCTCAGGGGTGGAACCTTGAATTCTACTGGTTGTTCAATATCGGGATAGTAGCTAGTATATTCTTTGGAAGCTTCGACAGTTACGGGATACAGATTAAGATTCTGAAAATCTTCGGATATTTCACTCATGCTGATGTAGCATATATGCAAAATGCATAAAATACTAAGTTAAAATTTACAATTAACTTTGTAATTTATTACACACAATGTACTAGTTGTTTACAAAGATAACTGATAAACATACTTAGGTTTTAAATTTTATTTATCACACAAGGTTTCTAGATTGTGAAAGTAGGGTGCTAAACTTTAAAGATTTATATTTTCTGCTACGGTGGCTAGCATATATAAATTAGCCCATTTCTCATCTAGTTTATCTTCCCAAGGTGATTTATCAATTAATTCCTGAGTTTCCCGTTTAATCCTCTTTTCTCGGATTTTCTCTTTACTTTTCTTAATAATCATTTCCCTCTTTCGAGGAGAAAGTGATTCTTCGTATTGTGCCTTTCGCACGAATATTCCTTCTTCAGGAATTTCGGCCTGATTCGAGGATTTGGTTTGGGATGAACTTCCATTCTCATTAGATGATTTATCTAATTTAAGATAGATGCTTGACAGCTTTTTCTTACCCATACTGTAACTACCAAATAATCAAATAATCAGTTGATAATACAAATAATCACATAATAGTAATCAGGAAAAATTGAGTATTTCTAAATACTTAATCAGCTTAACCCAGTGGCTGTAATCAGGAAAAATTGAGTATTTCTAAATACTTAATCAGCTTAACCCAGTGGCTGTAATCAGGAAAAATTGAGTATTTCTAAATACTTAATCAGCTTAACCCAGTGGCTCTGATACCACCTTTTTCTGTCACGACCCTCGACCCGGTTTGACCCGTTTCAAGAGCCGCGGGACAGAAATACTGCGGTATTGATTTAATTGAGTTTAACAGCGGAAACAGGATCGCTTAAAGCTAAAATTTTTCCCCGATTATTTATTTCACAATTCGGGATAAAACCCCGATAATTTATAATAGTATATTTTTACTATAAAAGTGTGATATTACAAAATCATTTCTTTATTTTATATTGAGCCACTATCTTAAGCTTGAAATGCTCCCCAGCACTTTTCCTGATTTACAACAGATCACCTGAAACATGTTTGAAAAAGGTTTTGTCAGCGGGAAATACTGAGTGAATCATTCTATTTATTAAAATGACTCATTTGTTATAATTTACAGTATTAAGAGCGATTACAATGTTTCTGATATCAATCCAACTACCCACGGTACTTGCCACCCGACCCATTGGCCCATTCGTCCAATGATGTCTGTGACTATGGTCATATCCCCCATTGGCTGCCCCAATGGTGACGATTATCAAGTAATGTATACAAAACCCCACATACCGGCTGTAACTTGGTGATTACAAAGACTTAATCCCTGTAATTATAACTTTTGAAAATAGATTTGATAAAAAGAGAGAATGACTCACATTGCTGATTTAATATGGTCAGAGTCTAATCTATGATTTAGCCTTGTTAACCTAATATAAATAACAATGCACACAAAACTGGGTTAGTAATCAATCCAGCAATTACGATAATTTACGAGATCAAATTCTCACAATGAATGTCAAAATGCAATACTTTGTCCATCGAATTAACGATGATCCATTGAATTAACAATGAACGACAAGGTATAATACTTTACCCATCGAATTAACGATGATCCGTTGAATTAACAACGAACGATAAAGTATAATACTTTACCTATCGAATTAACGACAATCCGTCAAATTAATGACGAACGATAAAGTATAACCCTAAAGTGGGCGACATTTAAACATGCATTGGATATCTTGATCGTCGGATAAATGAATCGTAGCAGCGATTGTGCTAATACCCTGTTTTGTAGCAGAATTTCAATACCCGGGGTGTAATTTCGGAATAACAGTTCGTAACACAGTGTATTTGTGAGAATTATTTCGACGTAATATGTTCAGAAATCGAGTGCCACAGCCTGCTATTTATAGGTAAAATTTTGCTAGCTTACGGACCGTAAGCTTGTCAATGTTGCGGTCCGTATGGCTGCTTACGGACCGTATGGTTGAGAGTGTTGCGGTCCGTATGGAATCAAAATAGACTATAGGGTAGCCACGACTGAAACTAGCTTAGCTGAGTTGACATACTCGAATTTTAGTTACTTGACAACGATTTAAGTGGATAATCGTCCACTAGGGTTTACCCCCCTTGAGTTTTAGGGGCCCTAATCCTGATTCTGAAAATTCTGAAAATTTTAGGGTTTGTTCAGAATCACTCGGGTGTCTCAATTAGGGTTTCCTTTTTGACTAATTAATATATTAAATAGTACTTTTGATGAGAGTTGTTACATATACTATTAAACTTGTATGCTCACCTTTACACCATGTGTATTGACCTCTATTTTAACGTATGTGACAGGTGTTTTAGATGCTAGGATGCTTGCTATGTGGAATCATTGTAGGAAGAGTCTAGAAAGGAACAATCTATAAATCTGAGTTGTCGGAACAATGTTTGTTTTTGAGATACTATGTCTGTAATAATTAGATTATCTGATATTTTGCGGTATGGGACGTATTGATTAATTATCTGGTAATTTTAGTTGTTATGGATTCTCTTGGACAATCTGTTTCGCTCAGTGCCGCGCCCCGATGTTTCCGCCATCGGTTGGGGTGTGACAAATGAGGTCTTGTAAACCAAATGAGTATTGGAACTCATATTATATGGTTTAACAAAGCCTACATTCTAAAATTGGAACGTATCCTAAGTGCTTATAACCCGTTGTGACCCGTTAAGGTAGTCTACGCTACTTTAACGCGTTATTTGCGCAAAAGCACATTCGGATAGCCTAACTAGTCCTATGACAAGTATTATATGCCCTAACATGTTTAATATTGTTGCATAATCAGTTTAGGTGTCAAAATTTTGGTTACATATGCTTAAAATGAAATTATGCGCAAAAAGGGCATTTTGGTCATTTTCCTAAGGCATATAAACAACCTATCATACAATTGATTAAACGAAGTGACCATAAGGTATAACCTCGGAAGGTTATTCCCTATACAACTATGGTCACAAATATATGTTTGGTCGAATCCTAACGATCGACCAAACGGGTCGGGTTCGAAAGTCTAAGGGGTTGTTTAGACCGCTTAACTTACGACCCTAAATAAGCACTATACTAAAAGTGACGAGTTAAACATCTTAAAACATGTTTAACTAAGTTAGAAAACTGATTTCATATCAAAACAAAGTGTTTTGATACCCGAAAATAGTTTCGTCGCAAAATGCACATAATCGTGCATTTTGACTGAAACTTTGACTCGTCACTTCGACTAATCAATGTGGTAATCAGTAGGTATAGTCACAAGGGACTATAACCATTGTGATTACACTCACGTTGCAAAGTTCAAACGAACTTTGTCTTGACCAAATCTTGGTCAAAGCTGAAAGACAAACACTGTTTGACTTTCTTGCTTAAAATAACAAGACAAGCATGATGGAACACTTACAAGAGTCCAATGCTTGGAAAAAGAAATAAGAATGCTCAGGTAGGTGGCCTTCAACAATGTGATTGCCTCCACTTAGAGCAGATTAGAGAGGATGAAGCAAATGAGCAAGGAACAATGGAAAAACCCCTTGCTATTTATAGATTTTCAAGTGCCCTTGGATCAATGCCATGTGTTTTTGAATTGATCAAGGCATTCTTAGAAATCCAATCACGGATTTAAAAGAAGTACTTTAAGTGTCCCTTTAAGAATCTAACTACTCAGATAGGAAGATTCTATAAGGACTTGTGTTTCATTTCCCCCAGTGGATATTCTGTAGAAGCGAAAATGAATGGATAATTCATTTTCCTCAATGGATTCTTCGTCAGAAGTGAAAATGAAAGGTGAATAGGTTATTCATTTCCAATGGATATTTCTTCAAAAGCAAAAATAAATGGATAATACATTTTCTCCAATGGATAATTTAATCATAAACAGAAATAAAGGAATGTATAAGCTGTTCATTTCTCAGTAAAAATTTCTTCAGAAGCGCGAATGAATGGATAATTCATTTTTCTCAATGGATACTTTGTCAGAAGTAAAAATGAAGGATTGTTGAATAAGTTATTCATTTCCCCAATGAATATTTCTTAGGAAGCGAAAATGAATGGATCATTCGTTTTCCTCAGTGGGTACTTCGTCAGAAGTGGAAATGAAGGAATTATCGTAAAGAATGTTCATTTCCCCGATGGATATTTCTTTAGAAGCGAAAATGAATGGATAATTCATTTTCCTCAGTGGATACTTCGTCAGAAGTGGAAATGAAAGAATTATCGTAAAGAATATTCATTTCCCCGATGGATATTTCTTCAGAAGCGAAAATGAATGGATAATTCATTTTCCTCAGTGGATACTTCGTTAGAAGTGGAAATGAAAGAATTATTGTAAAGAATATTCATTTCCCCAATGGATAATTAATTTTCCACAGTGATACGTCGTCAGAAGTGGAAATGAAAGAATTATCGTAAAGAATATTCATTTCCCCGATAGATATTTTCTTCAGAAGCGAAAATGAATGGATGATTCATTTTCCTCAGTGGATACTTCGTCAGAAGTGGAAATGAAAGAATCGATACAGGATTATTCATTCCCCAATGGATATTTCTTTAGAAGCGAAAATGAATGGATAATTCATTTTCCTCAGTGTATACTTCATCAGAAGCGGAATGAATTTATTCATTTTCCTCAATGGATATTTCTTCAGAAGCGAAAATGAATGGATAATTCATTCTCTTAGTGGATACTTCATCAGAAACGAAAATGACAAAATCAATACAGAATTACTCATTCCCCAGTGGATATTTCTTTAGAAACAAAAATGAATGAACAATTCATTTTCCTCAGTGGATACTTCACTATAAACGGAATGAATTTATTCATTTTCCTCAGTGGATATTTCTTCAGAAGTGAAAATGAATGGATAATTCATTCTCCTCAGTGGATACTTCATCAGAAACAAAAATGACAAAATCGATACAGAATTACTCGTTCCCCAGTGGATATTTCTTTAGAAGCGAAAATGAATGAACAATTCATTTTCCTCAGTGAATACTTCACCTGAAACGGAATGAATTTATTCATTTTCCTTAGTGGATATTTTTTCAGAAGCGAAAATGAATGGATAATTCATTCTCCTCAGTAGATACTTCATCATAAATGAAAATGAATACGGTTTTCGAATAGATTATTCATTTTCCAGTGGATATCTCTTTCAGAAGCGAAAAATGAGTAGCTAGTTCATTTTTCCTCAGCGGATACTTCATCAGAAACGGAAATGAATATAGATAACTTTTGTTTCTTGTTTAAATTAACACATGACAAAACTTTTTGTGGTTTTTGTGCACTGAATTCCATAATTATGTATGCATCCATAATTACGTAATTCCTTGCACAGTCCGCATAGTTTTTTTATAATGTGTAGCGGATATAATCAAATATATCATCTTGTGATAACTTTGACTAGACCACCAAAGGGTCTCTTTAACTAGATCAACGCATGATCTTTTTAACTTTGGAATAATACTTTAAAATCCAAGGGTCTTAACTATTGCATAGAAGCCCATTAAGGATTTAAGATAGTACTTTTGGATATCCTTCTAAGAATCCATCATATGAAGATATGGAAGATTCTACAAGGATTTGGGTAGCGAGCATTTGGATCACACATAAACACATAATCACATAATTGTCAACTTGGTTACTAACTTGTTATCAGCTTGTTATTAACTTGTTATCAATCTTGATATCATTTGTTATAACTTGTCGTTGATTTTTACATATGCATTTAAAGTACAACAGGAATCCAATCAATGGACCTCAATTAGTACTTTAAACATCCTCAAGAATCTATTTATAAAGATAGGAAGATCCCATAAGGATTCGGTTTTGTCCTCATTGGATCATAACATACGTATTAAAGCATACAAAGAATCCAATTAAGGACTTTGATTTTTGTGCTTTAAACATCCACAAGGATCTAACTATGAAGATAGGAAGATCTTATAAGGATTTGGAATTCGTGTAGCGAGAAATGTTTCAAAACCTTGCACTAGGTATGCTAGGTAAATATGTTTATAAAATGTTTTAAAACCATGTGAGATGATTTTTGTAACACCCCAATCGCGTAATACAACAACACGCGGCGGAAATATCGGGGAGTCACATTACAAATTGCTCACAACTACTGGTACTAAATTGTTTAAATATTATTAACATCGTTTTACAAACAAAGAATACATGTAATTATCTTTTTATTAAGAAGTCTAAGGCCCGAATGCAGTCCTATACGTTGCATGCTTGAATAGTTAAAAACCTGAAACATATGTGAAAAATAGTCAGCATAAAAATGCTGGCGAGTACATAGGTTTTGTTACCCAAATAAATGGCAAAAAAGTTTGGTATTGCAATACTTTGACAACTTCGAGTGCTGTCAATTGAAAATAAATCTTGAAGCCAAAGAATGGCAAAAGTTTAGCATTTGCAATACATAATCTTGATTGTGAAAACTCGTGGCAAATAATTTTGTATATGGCAATATGATTATTATTAAGTAATTTTTTTAATGCCATCTGAAATTGTACATCGTAATCTCGTTGAAATCATGGTAAAACTCATTAATATGTTATTAGAAATCCAATCGAGGATTATTAATAACTGTTTTGAAATAAATCAAAACTTATGTGAGTATTATATAAATCAAATCAATGATTCATGATAATACTTTAGATATCCTTCTAAGAATCTAACATATAAAGATATGGGAGAATCTACGAGGATTTGGATAATCGAACATTGAAACAATAGTACACAAAATCCTAAAGTGATTCTGATAACGCTACACGAATAATAAAATAAGAACACTTATATATAGGAACTACCAGTGGCGTATCCACCATGTTCTTATTTTCTTACACCCGTTTCATTATCTAAATCACAACTACCACATCAACACAATATCGTCAATTTGTCAACAACTTGTAAACACACATTAAAGTACACAATGAATCCAAATAAGGACTCCAATATTAGCACTTTAAACATCCCATGTATGTTTAGCTATGAAGATAGATAAATATTACAGGGATCCGGTTCTCGTCATATTGTATAGTCGCATACGCATTAAAGTACTCAATGAATCCAAACAAGGACACCAATATTAGCACTCTAAACATCCTACAAGTATTAATTTATAAAGATAAGTTAATGCTAAAAGGATTAGGTTTTTGTCGTATTGAATCATTGTATCACAACATCCTAAATCCTAATGGTGATTCGGGATAACGCCACGAAGGGTAATACAATAAGCACACTTATATATAGGAAGTACCAGCGGCGTATCCACCATGTGCTTATTGTATTACTCTAGTTTCGTTATCTAAATCACCAACAATCTACACATAAACCATAACCATCATGTCATAAAGTACTTCTTAATAATCTCACTATGAAGATAGGAAGATCTAAGACTGTATTTCAAAAATCCTATAAGAATCTAACTATGAAGATAGGTAGATCTTTTAAGGATTTGGATAAACATCATATTTGCATAATCGGAATAGTACGCATAAAAGCACTTAGTAAACACATATATGCCATACATTTGGAAAACAAATCCGTTACACATATGAATCACCCCAAAACATTTGAAAACGGTAAAAGAGGGGAACTATGTACTCACTTGGGATTGCATACAGTTCTTGTTCAAAAGATATAACAAAGCTCAAATGACCAAGAGTTTAAGTGTTGAAGCGGTTCCTAGTGTATCAGACACTATGTTAGTGAATCGACACCTAAATTGGAAGATCGGGTAGAATGAGATCTCGTAAACCAAATGGGTATTGGAACTCATGTGATATGGTTTAACAAAGCCTACATTCTAAATCGGAACCTATCCTAAGTGCTTACGACCCGTTAAGGTAGCCTATGCTACTTTAACGCGACGTTAGCGCGAATGCGCGTTCGAGACGCCTAACTAGCCCTATGACAAGTATTATATGCCCTAACATATTTAAATATGTTGCATAATCAGTTTAGATGTCAAAACATATGTTAGATTTGCTTAAAATGAAATTATGCTAAAAAGGGCATTTTGGTCATTTTGCTAAGGCATATAAACTACCTATCATACAACTAGCTAAACGAAGTGACCATAAGGTATAACCTTGGAAGGTTATTCCCTATACAACCATGGTCAGAAAATATGTTTGGTCGGGTCCTAACGATCAACCAAACGGGTCGGGTTCGAAAGTCTAAGCGGTTGTTTAGACCGCTTAAATTACGAACCTAATTAAGTACTAAACTAAAAGTGACGAGTTAAACATGTTAAAACATGTTTAACTAAGTTAGAAAACAGGTTTGATATCAAAACAAAGTGTTTTGATAACCGAAAATAGCTTCATTGCAAAATACGCATAAATACGCATTTTGACCGAAACTTTGACTTGTCACTACGCCTAATCAATATGGTAATCAGTAGGTATAGTCAAAAGGAACTATAACCATCGTGATTATGCTCACGTTGCAAAGTTCAAACGAACTTTGTGTTGACCAATCATGGTCAAAGCAGAAAGTCAAACACTGTTTGTCTTTCTTGCTTAAAATACATGAACAAGCATGAAAGAAGCTTACAAGAGGTCCAAGCTAGGAATAAGAACTCAAAATGCTCAGGTAGGTGGTCTTCAACTATGTGAATACCTCCACCTAGAGCAGATGAGATCAAATGAGCAAGGAACAATGATGAAAAGCTTGGGTATTTATAGGAAATCTTGAATTCATAGGATGATTACATGTGTTTTTGCAAGGATCAAAGCATGATCTTGGCTATACACATGTTGCCCATAGTCTAGAATACAAGGGGAGCATAAAAACAAGCCAATGGTATGCTAAAACTAGGATAAAAACCAAAGAAACAGCTGCTGGAAGCAAGATTCAATGTTTCTACCAGCAACAGCTGTCACCTACCACGAAGACAGTCACACTGGGCTTCGCCCCAGGCGTGGACTTCTAATCAGCAACTTTCAAAAATTGGCAGAACAGGCCCCTGTAGCTTAAAACTTGATTTTTGATGCGTTTAAGCCCCGTTAACCCAATTTTAAGGCTCTATAATGAAGTTAAAGTATAGGGAACATGAAATATGCTTGAAAATATATCGGATGTCGGTTCGTTTGGTCATACGGCCTCGTTGTTCGGTTAATTACGACGAAACACGAACGAACGCGAAAGACGACCCAAATTACGCGACGAATGGTATTTTAGCATTCCAATAACTAAAATAAAATATTTTATTGATTACAAAAATTCTTGGATGTCCGGATATGTTCATAATGTAAGTTATGCGCGTAAATTCTAACTTATGCATTTTTTGACGCTTTTAGTCCCTATTGATCAAATAAGCGTATTTTCGTATACCAAACCCCTCAAAGCCTATTTCTAAGCTATGTAAAGGATATTTAGGGTATATTTGGCTTATGATCTTGTTCCAGAATGTTCGTTGCTATACGAATCAGTAGACTTTCGTAGTTTGACGCAAATAGTCCCTGTGATCGAATAAACTTGTTTTTGACACACCAAACCCTTTAAAACTTATTTCTAAGTTATATAAAGGTTATTTAAGGTATGTTAAGCCTATGTCACTGTTTTGGAGTGTTTGTCGCGTTAAACTGATTACGCTTACACATCAGTTTGTGTATAACTTTCCAGAAAGCGATTTAAAGCTTGAAATCGAACTAGAATCAAAACGTAAAATCGTCAAACGCAAATAAACAAATATTGAGACCAAAACACACTCTTTCTTTGAAAAATGATATTTTTCTACATCGTGTGGTGTTTTTACAGAGCACAAGTGTCACAGTTTCCCCTACTTTAGGAAATTTCGTCCCGAAATTTATTCGAAGGAGACCGTAGAGTGTATTTGAAACAACTGAAGGATAAGCAAATTGCTAGATCCCAAAGATGCGGAGCATCGTTTGGTTTTTGAAATTTTAGGGGATTCAAAATGTGATTTGGGATATTCAAAGTATCTCAAGGTATTCAACCCTTTGAAACTTGTGAATTTAAAAAATGTCGACCAGTGTTAAAAAATTGTTTGGGTATGGCACTATGTTATACTAAGCTCTTAGTGTAAATCCTAGCAAACAAAGGGGTGTACATTCAAGCCCTACACGTACATGGTTTCTAACGTCCCACGAGGTACATCCAATGTACCATGAGTATCTCATGCATAGGAGACGGGTCAACATACCAATGGCATCAAGATCGTCACCTTTAACACCATATATACTCCCGGTCAGCTCGATTTGAGTTAATGAATGTACTCGTCGTCGTCCACTGCAAATAACCGCACAAATATCAAATAATCACATAATGGTCAAACATAACATAAAATCACCAAGTGATCTTAGCAACGTTCTGAAGAATAACACAATAAGAACACTTATATAAAGGAAGTACCATCGGCGTATCCACCATGTTCTTATCGCATCATACTCCTCCCATTACCTTAATCACTCTAGATTTTATGCCACCATACTTAACAAGGCTTACTATGATTCTCATGCGTCGAATCTCAAAATTAAGTGTGCACCCATAATTCTCGTTTCGTCGCATGGTCCACATAGCTCCTCTTGTTAAGCGAGGGTAAACAAATAATAAGGTCGAACTATCGTCTAAATCAAATAAATATCATCACAACATAACATCTGTCAAATTGAATCGTGTTTCATACTAGCAATGATAGCACTACTTGTTTTGCATACAACAAATGTAGTAGTAGGTATTTTATTCTAGTACAAATGTTTATATATGTTTCATACTAACCAAACAGGTAGAATGCAACATATACTAATCATGCATTGTCATCATAATGTAAGCATATCGAGAAAATGTTTTCAAATCATGCGCTGGGTATGCTAAGTTAACACACTAAGCAAAATGTATTTGAAAATAATGTACTAAGTATGTTAAGTCAACATACGAAGCAAATTGTATTTGAAATCATGCACTGTGCATATTAAATAAACAAATCATGTATGTAATGCCATGATCACAAAATAGTTTTAACTTGTTCATAGTATTCGTATCGATCGTGTTGCCAAGTTCATATGAATGCACTAGAGTGCAATCATGGTATGCTAATTTACAAGATTTAGTTACTAAAGAACGGAATCCTCAAGGTCGGGATGTAGTTGTAATCACACATAGTGTAATCATATTAGAGTTTGTAATTGGAAAATGAATAACAAGGATAAAGATAAACTTCTTGAAATTTATATTGTCATCACAAACATAGTTGAAATATGTACATTGTTTTCGAAAATAAACAGAAAATATAGAGGTTCAAATGATCATAAGTGCTTGATCATTAGCTTGAGCCTCATTGACGTTGAACACTCGTCCTTTAGCATTGGCAAGTTTGGGGCAGTTTCGCTTGAAATGATTTAAATAACCACAATTGAAACATGCTTGGGGGCGAGTCTGAGTAGGGGTTACTCAGTTCTGGATACGGCAGGTCACAGCTAGATGTCCAAATAGACCACAGATCGTACACTGGCGGCAAGGAGAATTTGTTGCGTGATAATAGTTGCAATGATTGCATCGAGGTTGCTTTCCATGATAAAATCCCTTAAAGGGTACTGAGTTTAGTGGAATTGGTGCAGGAATAGAAAAATTCTTTGAAGTTTTACGCTTCTTAGAATTGTTAGAAGATTCGGCCTTTGTCCCTTTTGAATTTTCATTAGTAGTTTCGGTGTTTTGTTTCGTCTCCTTTTCGAAATGGTTTCCCTTTTCTAACCAGAGAGTCGGTTAAGATAGCGGCTAATTCCTTAGCCTCCCTAAGCGTTGTAGGTTTGCTGCCAGTGACATTGTCTTGGACAAGATCAGGTAGGCCATCAGTGTATTTCTCAATGGCCCGATCCAAAGGTGTGACCATAGTGGGGCAAAGTAGGCTTAGCTGTTCAAATCGGTCAGTGTAGGCATAATTTTCCCCACTATCTTGTTTTAGATGATAGAATTCGTTTTTAAGTGCCCTTATTTCGCTTCGTGGGCAGAATTCTTTCTTCATAAGATCTTTAAATTCTTCCCATGTTTGTGCCATTGCTATATCAGCACCTCGGTCTCTTATAATACCGTTCCACCAAGTGAGTGCTCTTCTTTGAAAGACACTCGAGGCGAGCTCCACTTTGCGCTCATTGGGACACTGAACATGGCAGAATGTGCTTTCTATACTCTCAAACCATTGTAGGAGCGCAGTTGCTCCTTCAGACCCATTAAACCTGAGTGGTTTAGCCGAGTTGAATTGTTTAAAGTTACATGGCGATAAAACATTGTTGTTGTTATTGTTTTGGATTTGGTTGACTTGGGTCACAATGCCTGGGAGTAAAGTATCTAGATGCTGAGAAATCCTTGCTGCCATTTCAGCATTCCAAGTGGCGTCGCGTTGAGGAGGCATCTTGAAGGTACATCTATAGTAAAAATCAAATAGGTTAGATCTATCAAATTGTCATGTGTTTGAAGTATCATTGTATAGTGAAAACTTTCATCTAGTAAAATCTCGTTCATAGGTCTCGTTCTAGTACTCTGAAAACATAGTGTTGTAGTTTTTTTTTTAAATAGGAATTGTTTGAGAAATAAGCTTTAATAGTATTTTTGGATGAGTGGATACAAACCAAGTTAATGGTTTATGTTATAAATTTCTTACCTTTTAAAACTTTATTTGTTTTTAGAATAAAATGTTTTAAATTAAAAATTTTCAAAATAAAGAAACTTTAGATATCCTTCTAAAAATCTAACGTATAAAGATATGGGAGATTCTACGAGGATTTGGATAATCGAACATTGAAACAATAGTACACAAAATCCTAAAGTGATTCGGATAACGCTACACGAATAATAAAATAAGAACACTTATATATAGGAACCACCAGCGGCGTATCCACCATGTTTTTATTTTATTACACCCGTTTCGTTATCTAAATCACAACTACCACATAAACACAATATCGTCAATTTGTCAACAACTTGTAAACATGCATTAAAGTGCACAATGAATCCAAACAAGGACTCCAATATTAGCACTTTAAACATCCCATGTATGTTTAGCTATGAAGATAGATAAATATTACAGGGATTCGGTTCTCATCATATTGTCTAGTCGCATACGCATTAAAGTACTCAATGAATCTAAACAAGGACTTCAATATTAGCACTCTAAACATCCTACAAGTATCAATTTATAAAGATAAGTTGACGCTAAAAGGATTAGGTTTCTGTCGTATTGAATCATTGTATAACAACATCCTAAATCCTAATGGTGATTCGGGATAACGCCACGGAGGGTAATACAATAAGCACACTTATATATAGGAAGTACCAGCGGCGTATCCACCATGTGCTTCTTGTATTACTCTAGTTTCGTTATCTAAATCACCAACAATCTACACTTATATATAGGTAGATCTTTTAAGGATTTGGATAAACATCGTATCTGCATAATCGGAATAGTACGCATATAAGCACTTAGTAAACACATATATGCCATACGTTTGGAAAAAAAATCGGTTACACATATGAATCACCCCAAAACATTTGAAAACGGTAAAAGAGGGGAACTTTGTACTCACTTGGGATTGCGTATAGTTCTTGTTCAAAAGATATAACAAAGCTCAAATGACCAAGAGTTTAAGTGTTGAAGCGGTTCCTAGTGTATCAGATACTATGTTAGTGAATCGACACCTAAATTGGAAGATCGGGTAGAATGAGGTCTCGTAAACCAAATGAGTATTGGAACTCATGTGATATAGTTTAACAAAGCCTACATTCAAAATCGGAACCTATCCTAAGTGCTTACGACCCGTTAAGGTAGTCTATGCTACTTTAACGCGTCGTTCGCGCAAATGCGCGTTCGAGACGCCTAACTAGCCCTATGACAAGTATTATATGCCCAAACATATTTAAATATGTTTCATAATTAATTTAGATGTCAAAACATGTGTTACATATGCTTAAAATTAAATTATGCGCAAAAAGGGCATTTTGGTCATTTTCCTAAGGCATATAAACTAGCTATCATACAACTAACTAAACGAAGTGACCATAAGGTATAACCTCGGAAGGTTATTCCCTATACAACTATGGTCACATAATATGTTTGCTCGGATCCTAACAATCGACCAAACGGGCCGGGTTCGAAAGTCTAAGCGGTTGTTTAGACCCTAATTAAGCACTAAACTAAAAGTGACGAGTTAAACATGTTAAAACATGTTTAACTAAGTTAGAAAACAGGTTTGATATCAAAACAAAGTGTTTTGATACCTGAAAATAGTTTCGTTGCAAAATACGGATAAATACGCATTTTGACCGAAACTTTGACTCGTCACTACGCCTAATCAACGTGGTAATCAGTAGGTATAGTCACAAGGGACTATAACCATCGTGATTACGCTCACGTTGCAAAGTTCAAACGAACTTTGTGTTGACCAATCATGGTCAAAGTAGAAAGTCAAACATTGTTTGACTTTTATGCTTAATATACATGAACAAGCATGAAAGAAGCTTACAAGAGGTCCTAGCTAGGAATAAGAACTCAAAATGCTTAGGTGGGTAGTCTTCAACTATGTGAATACCTCCAGTTAGAGCAGATGAGATCCAATGAGCAAGGAACAATGATGAAAAGCTTGGGTATTTGTAGGAAATATTGAATTCATAGGATGATTACATGTGTTTTTGTAAGGATCAAAGCATGATCTTGGCCATACACATGTTGCCAATAGTCTAGAATACAAGGGGAGCATAAAAACAAGCCAATGGTATGCTAAAACTAGGATAAAAACCAAAGAAATGGCTGCTAAAAGCCAGATTCATTGTTTCTGCCAGCAACAGTTGTCGCCTGCCGCGAAGACAGTCACACTGGGCTTCGCCCCAGGCAAGGACTTCTGATCAGCAACTTTCAAAAATTGGCCCTGTAGCTTAAAACTTGATTTTTGACGTGTTTAAGCCCCGTTAACCCAATTTTAAGGCTCTATAATGAAGTTAAAGTATATGGGACTTGAAATATGCTTGAAAATATCTCAGATGTCGGTTCTTTTGGTCGTACCGCCTCGTTGTTCGGTTAATTACGCCGAAACACGAACGGACGCGAAGGACGACCCAAATTACGCGACGAATGGTATTTTAGCATTCCAATCACTAAAATAAAATATTTTAATGATTACAAAAATTTTTGGATGTCCGGATATGTTCAGAATGTAAGTTATGTGCGTAAATGCAAACTTATGCATTTTTTGACGCTTTTAGTCCCTATTAATCAAATAAGCGTATTTTCGCATACCGAACCCCTCAAAGCCTATTTCAAAGCTATGTAAAGGATATTTAGGGTATATTTAGCTTATGATCTTGTTCCGGAATGTTCGTTGCTGTACGAATCAGTAGATTTTCGTAGTTTAACGCAAATAGTCCCTGTGATCGAATAAACTTGTTTTTGTCACACCAAACCCTTCAAAACTTATTTCTACGTTACGTAAATGTTATTTAAGATATGTTAAGCCTATGTCACTATTCTGGAGTGTTTGTCGCGTTAAACTGATTACGCTTACGCATCAGTTTGCGTATAACTTTCCAGAAAGCGATTTAAAGCTTGAAATCGAACTAGAATCAAAACGTAAAATCATCAAACACAAATAAACAAATATTGAGACCAAAACACATTGTTTCTTTGATAAATGATATTGTTCTACATCGTGTGGTGTTTACAAAGCACAAGTGTCACAATTTTGAAATTATATATGAGGTTTTTGAAAATATGTATAGTCTTTTTGAAATCATATGCTGTGTAAAATGTCATGAAACCAGGAAGAAATGATAGGTACATAGACATTTTACGTAAGACTAATTAAGGACTTACGAAAGTACCTTTAGGTATCCAATCAAGGATTTAAAGTGGTACTTTGAGTATTCGTCCAGAGTTATAACTTGTATCTTGTACTTTGTTTCTTAGAAGAAACAAGTATTTAGGATTTGTGTGGAGATCGCGAGCGATTGATGTGGTAAATTTGGTCTATAAAAACTAACCTAATCTAGACACCCTAGTTTTAAATTTATAAACTAAGACTCTATAAATGCTAGACCACTGACAGGCAAGTGTACCTATCGTACGTAGTAAAGCCTAATGAAGTCCGAGTATCAAACCCACGAGACACTAGCGACGCTAAACTAGACTCTGACTCAACTAATTACTTAACTGGTTTTAATTTTTGTTTTTGGGGTTTTTTCTAATTCTACTAAAATGAGTAAACAAGATAACATGGCAAGAAAGAAATACGGTGAAGTGACGGGAAGCATACAATGATGAGAAAGAACTACCCAGGCTTCGAATCCCTATGACCAACCTATGACCTCTAGTCCTGACCAATGGCTAAATCTCCGAATCTTCCCAGAAAACCTCTCGCTAAGGATGATTAACCAAAATAGAAGATGGAACAGAGTGATGAAGTGCTAAATTGGAAACGACTAGAGCTATCGATACCGAATCCCATAACTATCAGATTAAAAACAACTATGGTGCTAAAATCCTACGGTCATGAAGCTAAACCTGCTAAATAATTGAAAACCTAGGAAACCCTAAACGCGAATAAGTAGCCGGATCCGAGCTATCGGTCACCGAAACTACCAAACAACGCCTAGCTAATAACCTAGCAATCCTGACTCGTCCCTAGAGTTGCCAGAAAAGAATGCACACTATACTCAGTTGATTTTAATTAATTTAGTTAAACTTGAATTATCTCTAATATCAAGCTCTAGACCGAAAACCTAATAGATTAACGAACCTAGAATGATCTAAATAGTTCCAGACCAGACTAACAAGATCACCTAACCAAACAACCAATCACAACCAAGACAAGCACACAAATTCATAAACAATCATAAAACAAGAATATGTAAATCATCTCAATTTAATCATTAGTCAAAACCGAATAGTCAAAATATTAAATCATAGTTCATCTAGTCCTAGGTAGCATGAAAAGTTTAGTCAAGAATCATAGCCAAGAAAAAGAAACGAGTCTCAAACGATAAGCAAATCATGTTTAATAGTTTGTAAAACACAAAGTCTAACGAAACCAAAATAATAATAAATTGCAAACCAAACCCGAAACTTGAATCGCGGCCTTGAAGCTCGAACCAGTCCTTTCTTTTCTTCTCCTTCTCTTGATCGCAGCCTACTACCCTTTCTGCCGTCCTTTTCTTGCGTATATAATATTTTTCTTTTTATGTCCAACTATCCTCGTAGCCGCTGCTTCCTTCTGTCGTGCTTCCCTCCAATTAAATGGGCTTCAGCCCAACAAGCACTCCTAGCAGCCGCTGATGTCTTCTATGATATCCCCACAATCCTATTATATATGTGAACTCCTTTTTTCATCTTTTAATCTCTAGCAATCATAATCGAATGGGCTGATACCTTCCATGTCCCACTAAACTTCATCAATAATTAAAAGTCAGCAACAGTATTATTTCTTTACTAATTCGTAGAGACAGCAAAAATAATTATATATCCAACAATAATTATATATAATTGTGTCAAGATTCCTTTTTTTCTATTCTTTTGAATTTGTCCAACTGATGTATCATAAAGGGTCCACTTAAATTTATGATGCAACTTTTAATAGACAACATAAAGATAGCGGGTTCGGGCTACTCTAGAAAAATAGCGGCACGTTTACTTCGGTCACTGGCATCCTACTATGCTCAACTAGCTGGTTATTTCCTTTTTAGGGGCTGTTTGGTAGCCTCTGAATGGTCATTAAGAGGCTACCTCTTAATGGAACCATTAAGTATTTTACCAATAAGAAGGTAGAAGAATGTGACATGTGATGATTTACCATTCAGAGGTTACCTCTTAACCATTCAGACTTGTGGTTACCTCTTATTCATTCAGAGGTTTTAAACCATTAAGAGCTAGCATCTGAATGGTCATTAAGAGGCTAACAAACAGCCCCTTACTCATTTTTGCTCCATTTGTACCAGGACATGGGCCCAACACAAAATAATATAATATAATACTAAAACTAAAGAAAAACAAATAAAACTATACATAAATATGTATATTTTACCACACATCAGCGATCTTAAAAATGGAAGAACTACGAGAGTAGTTTGTCTTGCAAGGAACACGGTTCCTTGGTGTCGGTATCATAGGGGTATGTCAATCATACATGTAACCATATTTGTTTCGTACATTAAAATGCAAATAAAATTTTGTTTATAAACTAAACTAATTGTTTCAAAGTCTTGGATAACAAAAGAAATAAAGCATAAAGTTCGATTGTTTCAAAGCAGCATCGTCTTCTAGTTAGCCAAATGCTCATCCACGAGCTGGATTTGCATTATTAAGCCTTGGGCAATTGTTTCTGAAAAGGCCCATCTCGCCACAGTTGTAGCAAGAACCAGGTGGAAAACGAGCTTGAGCAGGGTTGTTATCAACTTGATTTTGTGTAGCCGCAGCTTGGCAAACCCTAGTTGTATGACCAACGAGTCCACAATTTAGGCGTTTGCGGTAACATACATTGGCATGATGATGAAGGTTACATTGGTTGCACAGAGGTGCAGTTCCATTGTATGGATTTTAGTATGGGGTTGAGCTGGTTGGTTAGGGGCAGCTTGATCGTTTTGAGTAACTACAGCGAAGTTCTGTGAAGCCTTACGCTTCTTTGACTTCTTAGAGGATTCAGTCTTGTCATCCTTTGATTTAGTCTTGTCTGATGGTTTCTTATCGCCTTTTTGGAAAAGTTTACCCTTCCTGATCTTTGATTCAGCCAGGGTAGCAGATAGTTCAATGGCCTGTCTAACTGTGGTAGGGTTGTTACCAATAACAATATCCAGAACCGGGTCAGGGAGGCCATCAATGTACTTTTCAATTTCCTTATCCAAAGACGTAACCATGGTAGGACATAACAGATTTAGTTCCTCATAACGATCAGTATAGGCTCGATGTTCACCGCCGTCTTGTTTAAGATCATTAATTCCCTTTCCAATGCCCTGAGTTCTTGACGAGGACATAATTCCTTCATCAATAGGGCTCGAAGCTCTTCCCAGGTTTGTGCTATTGCCACCTCGGCACCCCTGTCTCTCATCACACCATTCCATCATGTTAATGCTCGTTTCTCAAAAATACTAGATGCGAATTCAACCTTTCGCTCATTTGGACATTGAACATGTCAGAATGTGCTTTCTAGACTCTCGAACCATTGTAGAAGCGCAGTTGCTCCTTGAGACCCAGAAAATTTCAGTGGTTTAGCCAAATTGAACGTTTTGTAGCTACACTGAGCATTGTTATTGTTGTTATTGTTATTCGCTTGGTTTATCTGAGTAATAAGGTTCAGAATCACAGCAGGAATCTGCTGAGTTTCTAGGGCTGCGAGTGCAGCATCCTGAGTTTGATCGCGTCTAGGAGGTATTCTAACAAGGAAACATGAGAAACGAGTGAGATTGACATTTGAATAAACCAAAGAGGTATTGAAGATATCGACGAAACATAAGGAAGGCGATCATTCGTTCGTTACCTCGAACAAACAAACGACGCACAGTGGTTGATCAAAGTAAATAGGTCATAATAATGTATCGTGAAGACATGTTTTAGCCTATAAGTGGACACTCATCCCAAGAGTTCCCAGGTAAGAGCGACTGGTCCGATTATGTGGATTTGTACAGACACTCTAGTCTTAGACAAAAAACTAGGGATACAGGCACCCACCCTTCCAGATTGCACGTGTTCACATTAATAAGACTAAAACTTTGACGAGATTTTTGAAAATTTTGAAGGCTTGGAGCCTTAAAAAAAATCATCTAAGAATAGATGATTGATTTTCAAAAAGAATTTGTATTATGTGTTCTTGTTGTGGTTGTCGCCTAAAGATAGGTGACGGTTTTGTTTTACGGTCTAAACACAAGATAACTTGCGTTAGGGTCCTAGGAAGGTTATAGTCTAGGTCAAAGCATTACTAATAACCTAATTCCCTATAACCAAGAGCTCTGATACCAACTCTTCTGTCACACCCCGACCGCGTAAAACAACAAACCGCGGCGGAAACGTCGGGGAGTGTCGTAACAGAGTCATTGTTTCACAACACATGGAATTTAAAGTTTTGTTTTATTAAATAAAATGTTTACATTGTCTTAGTTTAAACAGGAAACGGAACATAATTTAAACTTGCCTTGCTGGATTTTAAGTCACTAAGGCCCAAGTCCGCCTAAGTGTATCACGATCATCATCAAACCTTGCTCCTGAAACACATGTGAAAATAGGTACGTCAGCATAAAAATGCCTGTGAGATACATAGGTTTTGTTGTTGAAGGATTCATTACTTGTAAGTTAAAAGAAGTGTTTAACAAAAGGTAGTCATGAATCATGTAAAATGTTTTCTTTTAAAAAATCATGTGAAAATCAATAAGATAATCAGTTGATATAAAAGAAAGATGTATGGTTAAATAATAAACCAATGAAGATGAATTTGTACAAAACGGGTTATTTGTAAAGCAGTGTCTTGTGTACAATATGGCATGTCTTTGTATAAATGTATCATGTCTTTCTATAAATGTATCATGTCTTTGTCTTGTCGAAGTGATTTAGATAACGCTACGATATGTAATATCATAAAAGCACTTATATATAAGAAGTACCAGCGGCGTATCCACCATGCTTTTATCAAATTACACAAGCCTCGTTATTTAAAACACTTACCAATTAACCACCAAAAATGTCTTGTCAAACCAATGTCAAAAAGTCATGTATAAACAATGTATCATGTCACAATGTCGGGTACAATCCATGTCTCATATAATCAAATGTCTTGTATGGTGAATAAAGAGTATTTACTCAAACTATATGTATAACCAAAAGTCGTGTACAAAACAATGTCTTTGAATAAATGTAAGTTTATGTCAAAAGTTATGTTTTCAAATAATTGCTTTTGTCGATATAACATTTATAAGGGTTGTTAACGAATACATTCAAGCCTTGTCGTCTGTCAGATAACCCTTATAAAGACAACGTTTATCAATGTTCATCGGGTTCTATCATTCCCCAAATGGATACTTCCAAACCAACTAGGAAGTGAGAATGAGGTTAACAAACCTATGGTAAACCATAGATACTACCGGTCGGCGGGATAAAAGTTAATGAATGTATCTAGCCTCGTTTTACATACCAAAATGTCATAATCAATGTGAGCATGTCAGGTAGAATGTCTTTGTAAACCAGGTACTATGTAGAGTGTTCATGAAATTAAGGTGCTAGATATGTTAAGCCACCATACGAAGAAAAATGGATCCTTGAAATCAATGTGCTAAGCATGCTAAGTTAACATACGAAGCAAAACATAATTGAAATCATGTACTATACGTGTACTAGATGAACATAGCAAATATTTGTCATGAAAGCGTGAAAGCATGAAAGTAACAAGTAGGCACATGTCTATCACCCCAAATATTTGAAATCGGTAAAAAAGGGGACTATGTACTCACTTGAGATTGCAAGGGATCCTCGATTAAGTGAACTAACAAGCTCTGGCAATCAAGGAATCAAGTGGTACCTAGTATCGGATCACTATGTTATTAATCGAGGCCTAAATCGGAAGATAGGATAGAATGAGGTCTTGTAAACCAAATGAGTATTGGAACTTATATTATATGGTTTAACAAAGCCTACATTCTAAAATTGGAACCTATCCTAAGTGCTTATGACCCGTTGTGACCCGTTAAGATAGTCTACGCTACTTTAACGCGTCATTTGCGCAAAAGCGCATTCGGATAGCCTAACAGTCCTATGACAAGTATTATATGCCCTAACATGTTTAATTTCATTTTAAGCATATGTAACCAAAATATTGTGATTACGCTCACGTTGCAAAGTTCAAACGAACTTTGTCTTGACCAAATCATGGTCAAAGCTAAATGTCAACACTGTTTGACTTTCTTGATTAAAATAACAAGACAAGCATGAAGGAACACTTACAAGAGTCCAATGCTTGGAAAAAGAACAAAGAATGCTCAGGTAGGTGGCCTTCAACAATGTGATTGCCTCCACTTAGAGCAGATTAGAGAGGATGAAGCAAATGAGCAAGGAATAATGTGTCACACCCTGGCTTTGCGGAAGGGTGGGTTTATTTGGTGTGACTTCTTAATATCATAGCAACAATCATAACAATGCTATATGATAAAAACATGAGATATTCATCCATTAATAAAGTTTATAAAAATCCCATTTTTCAACAATCACAAAATAAGTTTACAAACCTTAATTTGATTAAATTGAGTTCATAAAGACTTAGCAAAAGGCTTTAAACAATACTAGGTTTAGGGATATGTAACCCGTCCAGGAAGAGGTTACACCTTCTAAACCCTGGGTGACTTCTTTATTCAAACGCAGCTTGAAAATACGTGCATACCGTGCCAGATCCGTTAGTTTCCTGAAATACATGTAGTTTGAAAAGTCAACATAAAGTTGAGCGAGTTCATGTGTAAGTGAGTCTGTATAAATCGTTAGAATATGTCTGTATAAATGTATGTTCTTGGTATGTAGCAATAAGGAAAATGAGATCAATTAATGTGTAGCTAATACATTAATAAGTGACATGGCCTAGGAAGCACTCAAACCTGTAACGCGGATTTCATACCGGTCCTTCCGGCGGAACGACATAGTCACCACATGCAGCCACACGTTGGCCCATGTGTGGGGCTCGCAACACCCGATAGATCTATCACTCATGCCTCTCGGTCCTTATAAAAGGATTAATGGTCTTACGATAATAGCCTATCCATTCACGTGATCTAGCAGTAAGTTCCTTAGCTAATCATACCGTGTATAAAATGTTTGTAGTAAATGTAACATGTATTTCACCCCCGAAGTGTAAAAACCGAAAGCAGTTAAGAGAAAAGGGGGACATGAACTCACAGTATTGCGTCTTTGTATTTGTAACCTAAATCTCCGTGGCAAACACGACTACCTACAATGGTCTAATGTCTATTAGACGAACGGGTAGTGCCTTTTCTTAGTATGAATGTTTTTGAGTTACGATTCTGGTATTATTCCAAGTAATAATAATTGTATTTAGTTTTGGAATAATTGTTTATTCAACATTTCTGTATTAGTACTTCTCAAGTCTTAGTATTCGTGTTCCCTTCCCAAAGATGGGGGTTTTTAAATGCATGAATGCTTTATATTTCCGAAAATATATTTTAAGTCCCACTTAGCAAATATAATTAACCTTTTTGTCCAAAATAACTTATTTCCAAAATATATGTATTTTTCCCCAAAAATAATATATTTTCACTTCCTTAGTTTCCAAAATAATATTTTACCAAAACATACGTACACGTATAATTCCGAAAAATATATTTTTAAGTCTTACTTATGAAATATATTTTAAATCACTTGTTTACATATTTTTCCCAGAAATATTATATTTTACTCCCTACCTTTTTCCAAAATAATACTTATCAAAATATACGCGTAAGAGTATTTTCTGAAAATACGTGCGTTACATTTTAGAGTTCGCGTTGTAAAAACAATACCGACGTAACTTAAATATTTATTTGTGAGGGCGTTGGTATCGTTTTGGAGTCGGATTTTCATTATATATCAAGTAATATTATTTTTACCCTAAAAATAATATATCTTTAGTTCACAAAATAATCACGTAAGCACACAAGCGTTTTATTATGAAATATATATTCTCAATATATATTTAGCAAGTTTCCTTTACAAAAATGCACCTCCGACACTTGGTCATTTTGTAATAAAAATCATGGCGAAATTTATATTTTGAAAACAAGTTAAAAATATATTTATAACACTTGTCACACAAATATTTCTAAGTGTTATATTTCTGGAAAAATTTCGCCAGAGTCTCCTCTGTAACTGGAGGTGGCCACGCTTACTAGCGTATCATTTTCTCTTCAAATTCAGTCAATCAATTTTCAAATCATCAATATACAATATTCAAACATCAAACTAGTCAAAGTAAGTATAAATCGCAAACTCATGAACTTGTAAGTTGTGTAAAAATATGTAGCAACCTTTTAACATTTTTAGTGGATCTCGTCATCTTTTTTAAAAATAAAATTTTGTTTCTTGAAAACATTATTCTTATAGAATATGTAGTCTTACAACTTCAAACCGATATTTACGAAAAT
>JARYGA010017947.1:5000-10000 GCA_030545235.1 Helianthus tuberosus
AACCCTAAACCCTAAACCCTAAACCCTAAACCCTAAACCCTAAACCCTAAACCCTAAACCCTAAACCCTAAACCCTAAACCCTAAACCCTAAACCCTAAACCCTAAACCCTAAACCCTAAACCCTAAACCCTAAACCCTAAACCCTAAACCCTAAACCCTAAACCCTAAACCCTAAACCCTAAACCCTAAACCCTAAACCCTAAACCCTAAACCCTAAACCCTAAACCCTAAACCCTAAACCCTAAACCCTAAACCCTAAACCCTAAACCCTAAACCCTAAACCCTAAACCCTAAACCCTAAACCCTAAACCCTAAACCCTAAACCCTAAACCCTAAACCCTAAACCCTAAACCCTAAACCCTAAACCCTAAACCCTAAACCCTAAACCCTAAACCCTAAACCCTAAACCCTAAACCCTAAACCCTAAACCCTAAACCCTAAACCCTAAACCCTAAACCCTAAACCCTAAACCCTAAACCCTAAACCCTAAACCCTAAACCCTAAACCCTAAACCCTAAACCCTAAACCCTAAACCCTAAACCCTAAACCCTAAACCCTAAACCCTAAACCCTAAACCCTAAACCCTAAACCCTAAACCCTAAACCCTAAACCCTAAACCCTAAACCCTAAACCCTAAACCCTAAACCCTAAACCCTAAACCCTAAACCCTAAACCCTAAACCCTAAACCCTAAACCCTAAACCCTAAACCCTAAACCCTAAACCCTAAACCCTAAACCCTAAACCCTAAACCCTAAACCCTAAACCCTAAACCCTAAACCCTAAACCCTAAACCCTAAACCCTAAACCCTAAACCCTAAACCCTAAACCCTAAACCCTAAACCCTAAACCCTAAACCCTAAACCCTAAACCCTAAACCCTAAACCCTAAACCCTAAACCCTAAACCCTAAACCCTAAACCCTAAACCCTAAACCCTAAACCCTAAACCCTAAACCCTAAACCCTAAACCCTAAACCCTAAACCCTAAACCCTAAACCCTAAACCCTAAACCCTAAACCCTAAACCCTAAACCCTAAACCCTAAACCCTAAACCCTAAACCCTAAACCCTAAACCCTAAACCCTAAACCCTAAACCCTAAACCCTAAACCCTAAACCCTAAACCCTAAACCCTAAACCCTAAACCCTAAACCCTAAACCCTAAACCCTAAACCCTAAACCCTAAACCCTAAACCCTAAACCCTAAACCCTAAACCCTAAACCCTAAACCCTAAACCCTAAACCCTAAACCCTAAACCCTAAACCCTAAACCCTAAACCCTAAACCCTAAACCCTAAACCCTAAACCCTAAACCCTAAACCCTAAACCCTAAACCCTAAACCCTAAACCCTAAACCCTAAACCCTAAACCCTAAACCCTAAACCCTAAACCCTAAACCCTAAACCCTAAACCCTAAACCCTAAACCCTAAACCCTAAACCCTAAACCCTAAACCCTAAACCCTAAACCCTAAACCCTAAACCCTAAACCCTAAACCCTAAACCCTAAACCCTAAACCCTAAACCCTAAACCCTAAACCCTAAACCCTAAACCCTAAACCCTAAACCCTAAACCCTAAACCCTAAACCCTAAACCCTAAACCCTAAACCCTAAACCCTAAACCCTAAACCCTAAACCCTAAACCCTAAACCCTAAACCCTAAACCCTAAACCCTAAACCCTAAACCCTAAACCCTAAACCCTAAACCCTAAACCCTAAACCCTAAACCCTAAACCCTAAACCCTAAACCCTAAACCCTAAACCCTAAACCCTAAACCCTAAACCCTAAACCCTAAACCCTAAACCCTAAACCCTAAACCCTAAACCCTAAACCCTAAACCCTAAACCCTAAACCCTAAACCCTAAACCCTAAACCCTAAACCCTAAACCCTAAACCCTAAACCCTAAACCCTAAACCCTAAACCCTAAACCCTAAACCCTAAACCCTAAACCCTAAACCCTAAACCCTAAACCCTAAACCCTAAACCCTAAACCCTAAACCCTAAACCCTAAACCCTAAACCCTAAACCCTAAACCCTAAACCCTAAACCCTAAACCCTAAACCCTAAACCCTAAACCCTAAACCCTAAACCCTAAACCCTAAACCCTAAACCCTAAACCCTAAACCCTAAACCCTAAACCCTAAACCCTAAACCCTAAACCCTAAACCCTAAACCCTAAACCCTAAACCCTAAACCCTAAACCCTAAACCCTAAACCCTAAACCCTAAACCCTAAACCCTAAACCCTAAACCCTAAACCCTAAACCCTAAACCCTAAACCCTAAACCCTAAACCCTAAACCCTAAACCCTAAACCCTAAACCCTAAACCCTAAACCCTAAACCCTAAACCCTAAACCCTAAACCCTAAACCCTAAACCCTAAACCCTAAACCCTAAACCCTAAACCCTAAACCCTAAACCCTAAACCCTAAACCCTAAACCCTAAACCCTAAACCCTAAACCCTAAACCCTAAACCCTAAACCCTAAACCCTAAACCCTAAACCCTAAACCCTAAACCCTAAACCCTAAACCCTAAACCCTAAACCCTAAACCCTAAACCCTAAACCCTAAACCCTAAACCCTAAACCCTAAACCCTAAACCCTAAACCCTAAACCCTAAACCCTAAACCCTAAACCCTAAACCCTAAACCCTAAACCCTAAACCCTAAACCCTAAACCCTAAACCCTAAACCCTAAACCCTAAACCCTAAACCCTAAACCCTAAACCCTAAACCCTAAACCCTAAACCCTAAACCCTAAACCCTAAACCCTAAACCCTAAACCCTAAACCCTAAACCCTAAACCCTAAACCCTAAACCCTAAACCCTAAACCCTAAACCCTAAACCCTAAACCCTAAACCCTAAACCCTAAACCCTAAACCCTAAACCCTAAACCCTAAACCCTAAACCCTAAACCCTAAACCCTAAACCCTAAACCCTAAACCCTAAACCCTAAACCCTAAACCCTAAACCCTAAACCCTAAACCCTAAACCCTAAACCCTAAACCCTAAACCCTAAACCCTAAACCCTAAACCCTAAACCCTAAACCCTAAACCCTAAACCCTAAACCCTAAACCCTAAACCCTAAACCCTAAACCCTAAACCCTAAACCCTAAACCCTAAACCCTAAACCCTAAACCCTAAACCCTAAACCCTAAACCCTAAACCCTAAACCCTAAACCCTAAACCCTAAACCCTAAACCCTAAACCCTAAACCCTAAACCCTAAACCCTAAACCCTAAACCCTAAACCCTAAACCCTAAACCCTAAACCCTAAACCCTAAACCCTAAACCCTAAACC
Source organism: Helianthus tuberosus (assembly GCA_030545235.1). Lineage (NCBI taxonomy): Eukaryota > Viridiplantae > Streptophyta > Magnoliopsida > Asterales > Asteraceae > Helianthus > Helianthus tuberosus. Next base: position 8,302 of record JARYGA010017947.1, read on the forward strand.
CTAAACCCTAAACCCTAAACCCTAAACCCTAAACCCTAAACCCTAAACCCTAAACCCTAAACCCTAAACCCTAAACCCTAAACCCTAAACCCTAAACCCTAAACCCTAAACCCTAAACCCTAAACCCTAAACCCTAAACCCTAAACCCTAAACCCTAAACCCTAAACCCTAAACCCTAAACCCTAAACCCTAAACCCTAAACCCTAAACCCTAAACCCTAAACCCTAAACCCTAAACCCTAAACCCTAAACCCTAAACCCTAAACCCTAAACCCTAAACCCTAAACCCTAAACCCTAAACCCTAAACCCTAAACCCTAAACCCTAAACCCTAAACCCTAAACCCTAAACCCTAAACCCTAAACCCTAAACCCTAAACCCTAAACCCTAAACCCTAAACCCTAAACCCTAAACCCTAAACCCTAAACCCTAAACCCTAAACCCTAAACCCTAAACCCTAAACCCTAAACCCTAAACCCTAAACCCTAAACCCTAAACCCTAAACCCTAAACCCTAAACCCTAAACCCTAAACCCTAAACCCTAAACCCTAAACCCTAAACCCTAAACCCTAAACCCTAAACCCTAAACCCTAAACCCTAAACCCTAAACCCTAAACCCTAAACCCTAAACCCTAAACCCTAAACCCTAAACCCTAAACCCTAAACCCTAAACCCTAAACCCTAAACCCTAAACCCTAAACCCTAAACCCTAAACCCTAAACCCTAAACCCTAAACCCTAAACCCTAAACCCTAAACCCTAAACCCTAAACCCTAAACCCTAAACCCTAAACCCTAAACCCTAAACCCTAAACCCTAAACCCTAAACCCTAAACCCTAAACCCTAAACCCTAAACCCTAAACCCTAAACCCTAAACCCTAAACCCTAAACCCTAAACCCTAAACCCTAAACCCTAAACCCTAAACCCTAAACCCTAAACCCTAAACCCTAAACCCTAAACCCTAAACCCTAAACCCTAAACCCTAAACCCTAAACCCTAAACCCTAAACCCTAAACCCTAAACCCTAAACCCTAAACCCTAAACCCTAAACCCTAAACCCTAAACCCTAAACCCTAAACCCTAAACCCTAAACCCTAAACCCTAAACCCTAAACCCTAAACCCTAAACCCTAAACCCTAAACCCTAAACCCTAAACCCTAAACCCTAAACCCTAAACCCTAAACCCTAAACCCTAAACCCTAAACCCTAAACCCTAAACCCTAAACCCTAAACCCTAAACCCTAAACCCTAAACCCTAAACCCTAAACCCTAAACCCTAAACCCTAAACCCTAAACCCTAAACCCTAAACCCTAAACCCTAAACCCTAAACCCTAAACCCTAAACCCTAAACCCTAAACCCTAAACCCTAAACCCTAAACCCTAAACCCTAAACCCTAAACCCTAAACCCTAAACCCTAAACCCTAAACCCTAAACCCTAAACCCTAAACCCTAAACCCTAAACCCTAAACCCTAAACCCTAAACCCTAAACCCTAAACCCTAAACCCTAAACCCTAAACCCTAAACCCTAAACCCTAAACCCTAAACCCTAAACCCTAAACCCTAAACCCTAAACCCTAAACCCTAAACCCTAAACCCTAAACCCTAAACCCTAAACCCTAAACCCTAAACCCTAAACCCTAAACCCTAAACCCTAAACCCTAAACCCTAAACCCTAAACCCTAAACCCTAAACCCTAAA
>JARYGA010017947.1:15000-24404 GCA_030545235.1 Helianthus tuberosus
CTAAACCCTAAACCCTAAACCCTAAACCCTAAACCCTAAACCCTAAACCCTAAACCCTAAACCCTAAACCCTAAACCCTAAACCCTAAACCCTAAACCCTAAACCCTAAACCCTAAACCCTAAACCCTAAACCCTAAACCCTAAACCCTAAACCCTAAACCCTAAACCCTAAACCCTAAACCCTAAACCCTAAACCCTAAACCCTAAACCCTAAACCCTAAACCCTAAACCCTAAACCCTAAACCCTAAACCCTAAACCCTAAACCCTAAACCCTAAACCCTAAACCCTAAACCCTAAACCCTAAACCCTAAACCCTAAACCCTAAACCCTAAACCCTAAACCCTAAACCCTAAACCCTAAACCCTAAACCCTAAACCCTAAACCCTAAACCCTAAACCCTAAACCCTAAACCCTAAACCCTAAACCCTAAACCCTAAACCCTAAACCCTAAACCCTAAACCCTAAACCCTAAACCCTAAACCCTAAACCCTAAACCCTAAACCCTAAACCCTAAACCCTAAACCCTAAACCCTAAACCCTAAACCCTAAACCCTAAACCCTAAACCCTAAACCCTAAACCCTAAACCCTAAACCCTAAACCCTAAACCCTAAACCCTAAACCCTAAACCCTAAACCCTAAACCCTAAACCCTAAACCCTAAACCCTAAACCCTAAACCCTAAACCCTAAACCCTAAACCCTAAACCCTAAACCCTAAACCCTAAACCCTAAACCCTAAACCCTAAACCCTAAACCCTAAACCCTAAACCCTAAACCCTAAACCCTAAACCCTAAACCCTAAACCCTAAACCCTAAACCCTAAACCCTAAACCCTAAACCCTAAACCCTAAACCCTAAACCCTAAACCCTAAACCCTAAACCCTAAACCCTAAACCCTAAACCCTAAACCCTAAACCCTAAACCCTAAACCCTAAACCCTAAACCCTAAACCCTAAACCCTAAACCCTAAACCCTAAACCCTAAACCCTAAACCCTAAACCCTAAACCCTAAACCCTAAACCCTAAACCCTAAACCCTAAACCCTAAACCCTAAACCCTAAACCCTAAACCCTAAACCCTAAACCCTAAACCCTAAACCCTAAACCCTAAACCCTAAACCCTAAACCCTAAACCCTAAACCCTAAACCCTAAACCCTAAACCCTAAACCCTAAACCCTAAACCCTAAACCCTAAACCCTAAACCCTAAACCCTAAACCCTAAACCCTAAACCCTAAACCCTAAACCCTAAACCCTAAACCCTAAACCCTAAACCCTAAACCCTAAACCCTAAACCCTAAACCCTAAACCCTAAACCCTAAACCCTAAACCCTAAACCCTAAACCCTAAACCCTAAACCCTAAACCCTAAACCCTAAACCCTAAACCCTAAACCCTAAACCCTAAACCCTAAACCCTAAACCCTAAACCCTAAACCCTAAACCCTAAACCCTAAACCCTAAACCCTAAACCCTAAACCCTAAACCCTAAACCCTAAACCCTAAACCCTAAACCCTAAACCCTAAACCCTAAACCCTAAACCCTAAACCCTAAACCCTAAACCCTAAACCCTAAACCCTAAACCCTAAACCCTAAACCCTAAACCCTAAACCCTAAACCCTAAACCCTAAACCCTAAACCCTAAACCCTAAACCCTAAACCCTAAACCCTAAACCCTAAACCCTAAACCCTAAACCCTAAACCCTAAACCCTAAACCCTAAACCCTAAACCCTAAACCCTAAACCCTAAACCCTAAACCCTAAACCCTAAACCCTAAACCCTAAACCCTAAACCCTAAACCCTAAACCCTAAACCCTAAACCCTAAACCCTAAACCCTAAACCCTAAACCCTAAACCCTAAACCCTAAACCCTAAACCCTAAACCCTAAACCCTAAACCCTAAACCCTAAACCCTAAACCCTAAACCCTAAACCCTAAACCCTAAACCCTAAACCCTAAACCCTAAACCCTAAACCCTAAACCCTAAACCCTAAACCCTAAACCCTAAACCCTAAACCCTAAACCCTAAACCCTAAACCCTAAACCCTAAACCCTAAACCCTAAACCCTAAACCCTAAACCCTAAACCCTAAACCCTAAACCCTAAACCCTAAACCCTAAACCCTAAACCCTAAACCCTAAACCCTAAACCCTAAACCCTAAACCCTAAACCCTAAACCCTAAACCCTAAACCCTAAACCCTAAACCCTAAACCCTAAACCCTAAACCCTAAACCCTAAACCCTAAACCCTAAACCCTAAACCCTAAACCCTAAACCCTAAACCCTAAACCCTAAACCCTAAACCCTAAACCCTAAACCCTAAACCCTAAACCCTAAACCCTAAACCCTAAACCCTAAACCCTAAACCCTAAACCCTAAACCCTAAACCCTAAACCCTAAACCCTAAACCCTAAACCCTAAACCCTAAACCCTAAACCCTAAACCCTAAACCCTAAACCCTAAACCCTAAACCCTAAACCCTAAACCCTAAACCCTAAACCCTAAACCCTAAACCCTAAACCCTAAACCCTAAACCCTAAACCCTAAACCCTAAACCCTAAACCCTAAACCCTAAACCCTAAACCCTAAACCCTAAACCCTAAACCCTAAACCCTAAACCCTAAACCCTAAACCCTAAACCCTAAACCCTAAACCCTAAACCCTAAACCCTAAACCCTAAACCCTAAACCCTAAACCCTAAACCCTAAACCCTAAACCCTAAACCCTAAACCCTAAACCCTAAACCCTAAACCCTAAACCCTAAACCCTAAACCCTAAACCCTAAACCCTAAACCCTAAACCCTAAACCCTAAACCCTAAACCCTAAACCCTAAACCCTAAACCCTAAACCCTAAACCCTAAACCCTAAACCCTAAACCCTAAACCCTAAACCCTAAACCCTAAACCCTAAACCCTAAACCCTAAACCCTAAACCCTAAACCCTAAACCCTAAACCCTAAACCCTAAACCCTAAACCCTAAACCCTAAACCCTAAACCCTAAACCCTAAACCCTAAACCCTAAACCCTAAACCCTAAACCCTAAACCCTAAACCCTAAACCCTAAACCCTAAACCCTAAACCCTAAACCCTAAACCCTAAACCCTAAACCCTAAACCCTAAACCCTAAACCCTAAACCCTAAACCCTAAACCCTAAACCCTAAACCCTAAACCCTAAACCCTAAACCCTAAACCCTAAACCCTAAACCCTAAACCCTAAACCCTAAACCCTAAACCCTAAACCCTAAACCCTAAACCCTAAACCCTAAACCCTAAACCCTAAACCCTAAACCCTAAACCCTAAACCCTAAACCCTAAACCCTAAACCCTAAACCCTAAACCCTAAACCCTAAACCCTAAACCCTAAACCCTAAACCCTAAACCCTAAACCCTAAACCCTAAACCCTAAACCCTAAACCCTAAACCCTAAACCCTAAACCCTAAACCCTAAACCCTAAACCCTAAACCCTAAACCCTAAACCCTAAACCCTAAACCCTAAACCCTAAACCCTAAACCCTAAACCCTAAACCCTAAACCCTAAACCCTAAACCCTAAACCCTAAACCCTAAACCCTAAACCCTAAACCCTAAACCCTAAACCCTAAACCCTAAACCCTAAACCCTAAACCCTAAACCCTAAACCCTAAACCCTAAACCCTAAACCCTAAACCCTAAACCCTAAACCCTAAACCCTAAACCCTAAACCCTAAACCCTAAACCCTAAACCCTAAACCCTAAACCCTAAACCCTAAACCCTAAACCCTAAACCCTAAACCCTAAACCCTAAACCCTAAACCCTAAACCCTAAACCCTAAACCCTAAACCCTAAACCCTAAACCCTAAACCCTAAACCCTAAACCCTAAACCCTAAACCCTAAACCCTAAACCCTAAACCCTAAACCCTAAACCCTAAACCCTAAACCCTAAACCCTAAACCCTAAACCCTAAACCCTAAACCCTAAACCCTAAACCCTAAACCCTAAACCCTAAACCCTAAACCCTAAACCCTAAACCCTAAACCCTAAACCCTAAACCCTAAACCCTAAACCCTAAACCCTAAACCCTAAACCCTAAACCCTAAACCCTAAACCCTAAACCCTAAACCCTAAACCCTAAACCCTAAACCCTAAACCCTAAACCCTAAACCCTAAACCCTAAACCCTAAACCCTAAACCCTAAACCCTAAACCCTAAACCCTAAACCCTAAACCCTAAACCCTAAACCCTAAACCCTAAACCCTAAACCCTAAACCCTAAACCCTAAACCCTAAACCCTAAACCCTAAACCCTAAACCCTAAACCCTAAACCCTAAACCCTAAACCCTAAACCCTAAACCCTAAACCCTAAACCCTAAACCCTAAACCCTAAACCCTAAACCCTAAACCCTAAACCCTAAACCCTAAACCCTAAACCCTAAACCCTAAACCCTAAACCCTAAACCCTAAACCCTAAACCCTAAACCCTAAACCCTAAACCCTAAACCCTAAACCCTAAACCCTAAACCCTAAACCCTAAACCCTAAACCCTAAACCCTAAACCCTAAACCCTAAACCCTAAACCCTAAACCCTAAACCCTAAACCCTAAACCCTAAACCCTAAACCCTAAACCCTAAACCCTAAACCCTAAACCCTAAACCCTAAACCCTAAACCCTAAACCCTAAACCCTAAACCCTAAACCCTAAACCCTAAACCCTAAACCCTAAACCCTAAACCCTAAACCCTAAACCCTAAACCCTAAACCCTAAACCCTAAACCCTAAACCCTAAACCCTAAACCCTAAACCCTAAACCCTAAACCCTAAACCCTAAACCCTAAACCCTAAACCCTAAACCCTAAACCCTAAACCCTAAACCCTAAACCCTAAACCCTAAACCCTAAACCCTAAACCCTAAACCCTAAACCCTAAACCCTAAACCCTAAACCCTAAACCCTAAACCCTAAACCCTAAACCCTAAACCCTAAACCCTAAACCCTAAACCCTAAACCCTAAACCCTAAACCCTAAACCCTAAACCCTAAACCCTAAACCCTAAACCCTAAACCCTAAACCCTAAACCCTAAACCCTAAACCCTAAACCCTAAACCCTAAACCCTAAACCCTAAACCCTAAACCCTAAACCCTAAACCCTAAACCCTAAACCCTAAACCCTAAACCCTAAACCCTAAACCCTAAACCCTAAACCCTAAACCCTAAACCCTAAACCCTAAACCCTAAACCCTAAACCCTAAACCCTAAACCCTAAACCCTAAACCCTAAACCCTAAACCCTAAACCCTAAACCCTAAACCCTAAACCCTGAAACCCTAAACCCTAAACCCTAAACCCTAAACCCTAAACCCTAAACCCTAAACCCTAAACCCTAAACCCTAAACCCTAAACCCTAAACCCTAAACCCTAAACCCTAAACCCTAAACCCTAAACCCTAAACCCTAAACCCTAAACCCTAAACCCTAAACCCTAAACCCTAAACCCTAAACCCTAAACCCTAAACCCTAAACCCTAAACCCTAAACCCTAAACCCTAAACCCTAAACCCTAAACCCTAAACCCTAAACCCTAAACCCTAAACCCTAAACCCTAAACCCTAAACCCTAAACCCTAAACCCTAAACCCTAAACCCTAAACCCTAAACCCTAAACCCTAAACCCTAAACCCTAAACCCTAAACCCTAAACCCTAAACCCTAAACCCTAAACCCTAAACCCTAAACCCTAAACCCTAAACCCTAAACCCTAAACCCTAAACCCTAAACCCTAAACCCTAAACCCTAAACCCTAAACCCTAAACCCTAAACCCTAAACCCTAAACCCTAAACCCTAAACCCTAAACCCTAAACCCTAAACCCTAAACCCTAAACCCTAAACCCTAAACCCTAAACCCTAAACCCTAAACCCTAAACCCTAAACCCTAAACCCTAAACCCTAAACCCTAAACCCTAAACCCTAAACCCTAAACCCTAAACCCTAAACCCTAAACCCTAAACCCTAAACCCTAAACCCTAAACCCTAAACCCTAAACCCTAAACCCTAAACCCTAAACCCTAAACCCTAAACCCTAAACCCTAAACCCTAAACCCTAAACCCTAAACCCTAAACCCTAAACCCTAAACCCTAAACCCTAAACCCTAAACCCTAAACCCTAAACCCTAAACCCTAAACCCTAAACCCTAAACCCTAAACCCTAAACCCTAAACCCTAAACCCTAAACCCTAAACCCTAAACCCTAAACCCTAAACCCTAAACCCTAAACCCTAAACCCTAAACCCTAAACCCTAAACCCTAAACCCTAAACCCTAAACCCTAAACCCTAAACCCTAAACCCTAAACCCTAAACCCTAAACCCTAAACCCTAAACCCTAAACCCTAAACCCTAAACCCTAAACCCTAAACCCTAAACCCTAAACCCTAAACCCTAAACCCTAAACCCTAAACCCTAAACCCTAAACCCTAAACCCTAAACCCTAAACCCTAAACCCTAAACCCTAAACCCTAAACCCTAAACCCTAAACCCTAAACCCTAAACCCTAAACCCTAAACCCTAAACCCTAAACCCTAAACCCTAAACCCTAAACCCTAAACCCTAAACCCTAAACCCTAAACCCTAAACCCTAAACCCTAAACCCTAAACCCTAAACCCTAAACCCTAAACCCTAAACCCTAAACCCTAAACCCTAAACCCTAAACCCTAAACCCTAAACCCTAAACCCTAAACCCTAAACCCTAAACCCTAAACCCTAAACCCTAAACCCTAAACCCTAAACCCTAAACCCTAAACCCTAAACCCTAAACCCTAAACCCTAAACCCTAAACCCTAAACCCTAAACCCTAAACCCTAAACCCTAAACCCTAAACCCTAAACCCTAAACCCTAAACCCTAAACCCTAAACCCTAAACCCTAAACCCTAAACCCTAAACCCTAAACCCTAAACCCTAAACCCTAAACCCTAAACCCTAAACCCTAAACCCTAAACCCTAAACCCTAAACCCTAAACCCTAAACCCTAAACCCTAAACCCTAAACCCTAAACCCTAAACCCTAAACCCTAAACCCTAAACCCTAAACCCTAAACCCTAAACCCTAAACCCTAAACCCTAAACCCTAAACCCTAAACCCTAAACCCTAAACCCTAAACCCTAAACCCTAAACCCTAAACCCTAAACCCTAAACCCTAAACCCTAAACCCTAAACCCTAAACCCTAAACCCTAAACCCTAAACCCTAAACCCTAAACCCTAAACCCTAAACCCTAAACCCTAAACCCTAAACCCTAAACCCTAAACCCTAAACCCTAAACCCTAAACCCTAAACCCTAAACCCTAAACCCTAAACCCTAAACCCTAAACCCTAAACCCTAAACCCTAAACCCTAAACCCTAAACCCTAAACCCTAAACCCTAAACCCTAAACCCTAAACCCTAAACCCTAAACCCTAAACCCTAAACCCTAAACCCTAAACCCTAAACCCTAAACCCTAAACCCTAAACCCTAAACCCTAAACCCTAAACCCTAAACCCTAAACCCTAAACCCTAAACCCTAAACCCTAAACCCTAAACCCTAAACCCTAAACCCTAAACCCTAAACCCTAAACCCTAAACCCTAAACCCTAAACCCTAAACCCTAAACCCTAAACCCTAAACCCTAAACCCTAAACCCTAAACCCTAAACCCTAAACCCTAAACCCTAAACCCTAAACCCTAAACCCTAAACCCTAAACCCTAAACCCTAAACCCTAAACCCTAAACCCTAAACCCTAAACCCTAAACCCTAAACCCTAAACCCTAAACCCTAAACCCTAAACCCTAAACCCTAAACCCTAAACCCTAAACCCTAAACCCTAAACCCTAAACCCTAAACCCTAAACCCTAAACCCTAAACCCTAAACCCTAAACCCTAAACCCTAAACCCTAAACCCTAAACCCTAAACCCTAAACCCTAAACCCTAAACCCTAAACCCTAAACCCTAAACCCTAAACCCTAAACCCTAAACCCTAAACCCTAAACCCTAAACCCTAAACCCTAAACCCTAAACCCTAAACCCTAAACCCTAAACCCTAAACCCTAAACCCTAAACCCTAAACCCTAAACCCTAAACCCTAAACCCTAAACCCTAAACCCTAAACCCTAAACCCTAAACCCTAAACCCTAAACCCTAAACCCTAAACCCTAAACCCTAAACCCTAAACCCTAAACCCTAAACCCTAAACCCTAAACCCTAAACCCTAAACCCTAAACCCTAAACCCTAAACCCTAAACCCTAAACCCTAAACCCTAAACCCTAAACCCTAAACCCTAAACCCTAAACCCTAAACCCTAAACCCTAAACCCTAAACCCTAAACCCTAAACCCTAAACCCTAAACCCTAAACCCTAAACCCTAAACCCTAAACCCTAAACCCTAAACCCTAAACCCTAAACCCTAAACCCTAAACCCTAAACCCTAAACCCTAAACCCTAAACCCTAAACCCTAAACCCTAAACCCTAAACCCTAAACCCTAAACCCTAAACCCTAAACCCTAAACCCTAAACCCTAAACCCTAAACCCTAAACCCTAAACCCTAAACCCTAAACCCTAAACCCTAAACCCTAAACCCTAAACCCTAAACCCTAAACCCTAAACCCTAAACCCTAAACCCTAAACCCTAAACCCTAAACCCTAAACCCTAAACCCTAAACCCTAAACCCTAAACCCTAAACCCTAAACCCTAAACCCTAAACCCTAAACCCTAAACCCTAAACCCTAAACCCTAAACCCTAAACCCTAAACCCTAAACCCTAAACCCTAAACCCTAAACCCTAAACCCTAAACCCTAAACCCTAAACCCTAAACCCTAAACCCTAAACCCTAAACCCTAAACCCTAAACCCTAAACCCTAAACCCTAAACCCTAAACCCTAAACCCTAAACCCTAAACCCTAAACCCTAAACCCTAAACCCTAAACCCTAAACCCTAAACCCTAAACCCTAAACCCTAAACCCTAAACCCTAAACCCTAAACCCTAAACCCTAAACCCTAAACCCTAAACCCTAAACCCTAAACCCTAAACCCTAAACCCTAAACCCTAAACCCTAAACCCTAAACCCTAAACCCTAAACCCTAAACCCTAAACCCTAAACCCTAAACCCTAAACCCTAAACCCTAAACCCTAAACCCTAAACCCTAAACCCTAAACCCTAAACCCTAAACCCTAAACCCTAAACCCTAAACCCTAAACCCTAAACCCTAAACCCTAAACCCTAAACCCTAAACCCTAAACCCTAAACCCTAAACCCTAAACCCTAAACCCTAAACCCTAAACCCTAAACCCTAAACCCTAAACCCTAAACCCTAAACCCTAAACCCTAAACCCTAAACCCTAAACCCTAAACCCTAAACCCTAAACCCTAAACCCTAAACCCTAAACCCTAAACCCT
>JARYGA010017948.1:0-36650 GCA_030545235.1 Helianthus tuberosus
AGGTAGCTTATGCTACTTTAACGCGTCGTTCGCGTGAAACGCGTTCGGACCGCCTAACTAGTCCTATGACAAGTGTTATATGCCTAAACATGTTACATAATCAGTTATGTGACAAAAGTTTAGGTTACATATGCTTAATTACCAATTATACATGAAAAGGGTATTCTGGTAATTTACCTAAGGCATATAAACTACCTATCATACAACTACTTAAACGATGTGACCATAGGGTATAACCTCGGAAGGTTATGCCCTATACTAGGGTCACCTAAAGTATTTGGTCGGATCCTAATGATCGACCAAACTGGGTTGGGTTCGAAGGTATAGGCGATTTATTAGATCGCCTACCCTACGACCCTAGACAACGTGGTAATCAGTGGGCATAGTCCCAAGGGACTATAACCAACGTGATTACACTCACGTTGCGAAGTTCAAACGAACTTCGCATTGACCATAACTGGTCAATGTAGAAAGTCAAACAAAGTTTGACTTTCAGACTCGAAAGACTTGAAAAGCAATAAAAGAATGAAAGAATACTTACCCAGGGTCCCCGAATGCTAATCCCGATCCAAGAATCTCAGGTATGAAACAATGGTTTCAACTTAGAGTTTCTAAAATCAGAATTCTTGTAAGTTATGAAATGGGGGGCATGGGGTATATATAGTTTTCGGTCCACCGTTGAGATCGTTTGATGGAAAACATGCCATGATCCAACCCGTACACTTGTCGGAAACTCATGGTAGCTAAAAATGGTTCTTATCCGCTGACTAGACATGTGAGAATGTGTGGTGGAGGATTAATCAGCTGAAATCTGATGTTAAAACATTGAATCTGGTCTGATCATGCAGTCGCGTAGCGCGACGGGTAGGCCCTTAGGGCTCGCGCTACGCTAGCACCCCCCTGATTCAGAAATGTTTCAGAATTGGCAGAAATGGTCCCTGCACGTGTTTAAGGCCTTTTTCGATGCGTTTGAACCCCGTTAACCTCATTTTAAGGCTCTAAAATGAAGTTAAAGTATAGGGAACTCAAAACATGCTCAAAAATATGCCGGAGGTTGGTTCGTTTGGCCGTACGGACGCGATGTTCGCTTAATTACGACGGAATGCGCATAAGCGCGAAAAACGATCCAAATGACGTGACGAATGGATTTTTCTTATGCCAAACACTAAAATAAAATATTATAGTGCTTACATAAATTTTTGGATGTCCGGATGTATTCAGAACGTAAGTTATGCGCAAAAGTGCAAACTTGTGCACTTTTTGACACCTTTAGTCCCTGAATGACCCAAAAGTTTATTTTAGCACACCAAACACCTCAAAGCCTATTTCTAAGCCATGTAAAGGATATTTATGGTATGTTTAACTTATGGTCATGTTCCGAAATGTCTGTTACAGTTCAAATTGGCATACTTTCGCAGTTTGTCAACTTTAGTTCCTGTAAGCGATTTAACTTGATTTTGCCATACCAAAGCCTTCAAAACTTATTTCTAAGTTATGTAAAGGTTATTTAAGGTATGTTAAGCCTATTTCACTATTCCGGAGTGTTCGTTGCATTAAACTGGTTATATTTACGCATCAGTGCGCGTATAACCTTCCAGAAGGCGATTTAGAGCTTGAAATCGAACAAGAGTTGATATGTGCAAACGATACACATATTTTTACAAATCCCAAGTATGAAATACAATATTTCATTGGCTTGGCAGTTGTTTGATGGTCGCAGTGACACGGGTGTCACAGTCTCCCTTACTTTAGGAAATTTCGTTCCGAAATTAATTCGTAGGAGTCTATTTGTGACTTTGTGTCAGATAACCACCAGAGATATGTAAGGCATAATCCTGTCATTTCCTTAACGGACATTCTTCAGAACGAAAATGAACAAACGGAGTCATTTTCCTCAACGAGTATTCTTCAGAAGCAGGAATGAAGGAATAAACAAACGGGGATTCATTTCCTTAACGGACAATCTTCGGAAACGAAAATGAACAAACGGAGTTACTTTCAACAGATGCTTCCTCAGAAACGGAAATGAAAATGATAGACAAACGGATATTCATTTCCTCAACGGGCAAATCTTCAGAAACGAAAATGAACAAACGGAGTCATTTTCAACGGTTGCTTCTTCAGAAACGGAAATGAAAATGATAGATAAACGGATATTCATTTCCTCAACGGATAATCTTCAGAAACGAAAATGAACTAACGGAGTCATTTTCAACAGTTGTTTCCTTAGGTTCGGAAATGAAAATGATAGACAACCGGATATTCATTTCCTCAACGGATAATCTTCAGAAACGAAAATGAACTAACGGAGTCATTTTCAACGGTTGTTTCCTCAGGTTCGGAAATGAAGGATTAAACAACGAATATTCATTTCCTCAACGGATAATCTTCAGAAATGAAAGTGAACTAATGGAGTCATTTTCAACGGTTGTTTCCTCAGGTTCGGAAATGAAGGATTAAATAAACGGATATTCATTTCCCTCGACGGATACTCTTCAGAACGAAAATGCACAAACGGAGTCATTTTCCTCAACGGATATTCTTCAGAATTGGAAATGAAGGATAAACGGATATTCATTTCCTCAACGGATATTCTTCAGAAGTGAAAAATGAATAGCTAGTTCATTTTTCCTCAACGGATACTTCATCAGAATTGGAAATGAATAGGGTTAACTTCTAGGTACATGACAAAGCTTGCTGTGGTTTCTGTGCACTAAATTCCATAATTATGTATGCATCCATAATTACGTAATTCAATGCACAGTCCGCACCGTTTGTCTTGTAATGTTCATAAGCACATAATCACATAGTTGTTTAATTGTTATTATCTTGTTATTGATTGCTATTAACTTGGCACCTCGTACTTCGTTTCTCTTGGAAGAAACGGGTACTTAGGATTTTCGTGAAAAACGCAAGAGATCATACAATGGAAGAAATTTGGGAGTAGTCTGTTCTTCAAGGAATGCGGTTCCTTGATTGTCGGTATTGTAGGGGATATGTTGTTTATACATACAATCACATAAATACATTGCAATGTAAATAAAAGATTTATTTATAAACAACGATAACAACTGTTTCTCGGATCTTGACAACAAAAGAAAATAATACATAAGACGTGATTATTTCTAAACGATGCTGTCTTCTGGTTGATCATATGCTCATCCCTGCGCTGGATTTGCATTAGCAAGCCTTGGGCAATTCCTACGAAAATGGCCCATCTCGCCACAGTTGTAGCAAGATCCCTGTGGAAAACGAGCTTGAACAGGATTGTTGCCAGCTTGATTTGGTGCAGCTGCGGTTGGGCAAACCCTAGCTGTATGACCTATAAGTCCGCAAGTTTGGCATTTGCGGCACTTTACATTGGCATGATGATGGAGGCTACATTGGTTGCACAAGGGTGCAGTTCCGTTGTAGGGTTTCCTGGCAGGGGGTTGAGCTGGTTGGTTGGGGACGGCTTGATCATTGTGAGTAACCATGGCGAAGTTCTGAGAAGCCTTTCGCTTCTTTGACTTCTTAGGGGATCCAGTCTGTTCATCCATGGTCTTTGATTCCTCTTTTGAGTTCGATTCCTTGACCGGTTTCTTGTCACCCTTTCGGAAAAGTTTACCTTTCCTGATCTTTGATTCAGTCAAGGTTGCAGATAGCTCAATGGCCTGTCTAACTGTAGTAGGGTTGCTGCCAGTCACAATGTCTTGTATTGAGTCAGGGAGACCATCAATGTACTTTTCTATTGCCTTATCCAAAGGCGTGACCATGTTTGGGCATAACAGACTCAACTCCTCATAACGGTCCGTGTAGGCTCGATGCTCACCGCTGTCTTGCCCAAGATTGTCGAATTCCCTTTCCAAGGCCCTGATCTCATGACGAGGACATAATTCCTTCATCATAAGGGTCCTAAGTTCAGCCCATGTCTGTGCTAGAGCAACTTCTGCACCACGATCTCTCATAACACCGTTCCACCACGTAAGGGCTCTCTTCTGGAACACACTCGAAGCAAACTCAACCTTGCGATTGTCAGGACATTGCACGTGGCGGAAAGTATTCTCAATGCTCTCGAACCATTGAAGAAGCCCAGTCGCTCCCTCAGAACCACTAAACTTGAGTGGTTTCGCCGAGTTAAAACTCTTGAAATTGCATGGACCATTGTTGTTGTTGTTGGCTTGATTCCATTGAGCAAAGAGGTTTGGGAATTGAGCAGCCATTTGCTGCGCAATGATTTCTGCCAGTTCGGCAGTCGCTATCTGGTTCTCGCGTCGAGGAGGCATTCTAAAAGAGAAAACATGAAAGGAAACGAGTGAGAGAATTAGACGAAAAGAATGAGATGAAACAAATCTGATGAAAGCAAGGGTAGTGGTCATTTGTTTATTACTACAAAGCAACAAACGACCCTGGTGACTGATCAAAGTAAATGGATCAAAAATAATGTATCGCGAAGACATGCTCGCCTATAAGTGAACACTCATCCCAAGAATTCCCAGGTAAGCACAACTGGTCTCGCGTCTGATGAGATATATACGAAGTGCTTGCCTAGACAGAAAACCCAGAATACAGGCATTCACCCTTCCAGTTTGCACGTGTTCACATTATTTAAAACCCAAAACCTTGACGAGATTTTTGAAAATTCAAAGGGGTTCAAAACCATATAACAGAAGGTTCAAAACCTAGTAATCAATCATCCTAGAACAGATGATTAGTTTTCAAAGCGGTTTTGAAGTTTATGCTCTTGTTGTGGTCGTCACCTAAGGATAGGTGACGGTATTGTTTTATGACTAAACACAAGTAAACTCGCGTTAGGGTCCTAGAAAGGTTATAGACTAGGTCAAAGCATTACTAATAACCTAATTCCCTATAACCATTGGCTCTGATACCATCTTTTCTGTCACACCCCGACCACGTAGAACATACAAAACGTGGCGGAAACATCGGGGAGTGTTGTAACAGAATTAATTGTTTCAAATCCATGGCAATTGAAGTTTCGTTTTATTGATTAAAAGTGTTACAATGTCTTAACAAACAAAGAAATACAACATAATTAACTAGTCTTGCATCTTTTATTGTCACTAAAGCCCAAGTCTGCCTATGTGTATCTTGATCACCTTATGCAACAGCTCCTGAAAAACACATGTGAAAATAGGTACGTCAGCATAAAAATGCCTGTGAGATACATAGGTTTTGTGAAAATAGGTTTCATGACTTATGTTTGAGAAAATGTTTAGTCATGAACCTTGTAATTTGCTTTGTTTTGTAAATCATTTGAAAAACGATAAGATCAAATGATATGTATAAAAAAGAGAATAATGTATGGTTAAATGATTAACCATTGTAAAATGAGTTTGTATAAGATAAGTTGTTTGTAAAACAATGTATTGTAAAAAGTATGTTATTTGTATAAAATGTTATATGTATCAAACTGAAATGATTCAAATAACGCTACAATATGTAATACCATACAAACACTTATATATAGGAAGTACCAGCGGCGTATCCACCATGCTTGTATCATATTACACACGTATCGTTACTTAATCATTTAATCAAACCAAACCACCAAAGTAATGTTTAACAATAGAAGAAATGTTTATGTATGGTCAAATACGGTTCACAGATACAAACGGTTCACAGATACAAACGGTTCACAGATACAAATGGTTCACAGATATAAACGGTTCACAGATACAAACGGTTCACAGATACAAACGGTTCACAGATACAAACGGTTCACAGATATAAACGGTTCACAGATACAAACGGTTCACAGATACAAACGGTTCTCAGATACAAACGGTTCACAGATACAAACGGTTCATAGTTATAAACGGTTCACAGATACAAACGGTTCACAGGTACAAACGGTTCACAGATACAAATGATTACAACGGTTCACATAGTCAAATAGTTATAAACGGTTCACAGGTACAAACGGTTCACAGATACAAATGATTACAACGGTTCACATAGTCAAATAGTTATAAACGGTTCAAAATGTAATATAATGTGTTCATATACTGGATGAGCATATGCAACAAAATGTAATGTAAAACAATGTACTAAGTATGCACACAATGGACATACATAGCATAAAATGTAATGAAATCATGTACTATAATGTACTAACGAACATAGCAGGTATATGATGTGAAAACGGGAAAGCATGAATGTAATAAGTAGGCACATGTGTTTCACCCCAAAACAGTTTGGAAAACAGTAAAAGAGGGGTCTATGTACTCACTTGAGATTGCTCAGAAGTCCTAGGATAACCACCAAGCAAAGATAGAGATCACGGAATCAAACGGCACCTACTATAGGTAACTACATTAATAAACCGGACCTAAATCGGATGATCGGGTAGCATTAGGGTTTGTAAACCAAACGAGTGTAGAGACTCGTGTCATTTGGATTAACAAAGCCTACATACTAAATGAAACTTAACCTAAGTGTTTACGACCCATTACGACCCGTTTAGGTAGCTTATGCTACTTTAACGCGTCGTTCGCGTGAAACGCGTTCGGACCGCCTAACTAGTCCTATGACAAGTGTTATATGCCTAAACATGTTACATAATAAGTTATGTGACAAAAGTTTAGGTTACATATGCTTAATTACCAATTATACATGAAAAGGGTATTCTGGTAATTTACCTAAGGCATATAAACTACCTATCATACAACTACTTAAACGATGTGACCATAGGGTATAACCTCGGAAGGTTATGCCCTATACTAGGGTCACCTAAAGTATTTGGTCGGATCCTAATGATCGACCAAACTGGGTTGGGTTCGAAGGTATAGGCGATTTATTAGATCGCCTACCCTACGACCCTAGACAACGTGGTAATCAGTGGGCATAGTCCCAAGGGACTATAACCAACGTGATTACACTCACGTTGCGAAGTTCAAACGAACTTCGCATTGACCATAACTGGTCAATGTAGAAAGTCAAACAAAGTTTGACTTTCAGACTCGAAAGACTTGAAAAGCAATAAAAGAATGAAAGAATACTTACCCAGGGTCCCCGAATGCTAATCCCGATCCAAGAATCTCAGGTATGAAACAATGGTTTCAACTTAGAGTTTCTAAAATCAGAATTCTTGTAAGTTATGCAATGGGGGGCATGGGGTATATATAGTTTTCGGTCCACCGTTGAGATCGTTTGATGGAAAACATGCCATGATCCAACCCGTACACTTGTCGGAAACTCATGGTAGCTAAAAATGGTTCTTATCCGCTGACTAGACATGTGAGAATGTGTGGTGGAGGATTAATCAGCTGAAATCTGATGTTAAAACATTGAATCTGGTCTGATCATGCAGTCGCGTAGCGCGACGGGTAGGCCCTTAGGGCTCGCGCTACGCTAGCACCCCCCTGATTCAGAAATGTTTCAGAATTGGCAGAAATGGTCCCTGCACGTGTTTAAGGCCTTTTTCGATGCGTTTGAACCCCGTTAACCTCATTTTAAGGCTCTAAAATGAAGTTAAAGTATAGGGAACTCAAAACATGCTCAAAAATATGCCGGAGGTTGGTTCGTTTGGCCGTACGGACGCGATGTTCGCTTAATTACGACGGAATGCGCATAAGCGCGAAAAACGATCCAAATGACGTGACGAATGGATTTTTCTTATGCCAAACACTAAAATAAAATATTATAGTGCTTACATAAATTTTTGGATGTCCGGATGTATTCAGAACGTAAGTTATGCGCAAAAGTGCAAACTTGTGCACTTTTTGACACCTTTAGTCCCTGAATGACCCAAAAGTTTATTTTAGCACACCAAACACCTCAAAGCCTATTTCTAAGCCATGTAAAGGATATTTATGGTATGTTTAACTTATGGTCATGTTCCGGAATGTCTGTTACAGTTCAAATTGGCATACTTTCGCAGTTTGTCAACTTTAGTCCCTGTAAGCGATTTAACTTGATTTTGCCATACCAAAGCCTTCAAAACTTATTTCTAAGTTATGTAAAGGTTATTTAAGGTATGTTAAGCCTATTTCACTATTCCGGAGTGTTCGTTGCATTAAACTGGTTATATTTACGCATCAGTGCGCGTATAACCTTCCAGAAGGCGATTTAGAGCTTGAAATCGAACAAGAGTTGATATGTGCAAACGATACACATATTTTTACAAATCCCAAGTATGAAATACAATATTTCATTGGCTTGGCAGTTGTTTGATGGTCGCAGTGACACGGGTGTCACATGGTAGGCCCCGCTTTTGGCGGTGACGTTACCCTCGGCTAAGTAGTCTGAGTCAGCAGGGATACAGTCCTAAATAGCCGGGTTATAGTATTAATAGTAGTTAACTTATGAGGGGATCAAAGAGTTTGGACCCCCGCCATCCAATACCGTGAAGCATTGAAGGAGGTCCTACTAAATTTGACCCAGGTCCATTGCAGGACCTCTAAACGCTGAACAATGGCAAGACCTTTACCAAACCGTTCCCTTAACCCCCGACCAGGTAGCCAACATACCTCCATATAGACCGTGGAGATATGAATGGTGAAAATCTTTTATTTTATATAGACAGTAAAATAATGCCAAGACACCACGGATAAACGATAAGGAAAGATCACCTTCAACATAAGTAACTAGTTATTAAAGTCATTAATACAAAACCAAATAAAAAGTGCAAAAGATTAGAAATAAAAAGTATTATACTAGACACTTTGTCTTCACCAAGTGATGTAAGAGACTTAGGCAAACATGGCCTTGATTGTCAAGAACTCTTACGATCAATCTTGGATCCCGAGACGACTCACACACTCTACGATGGACAATGGATGATGGTGGTGGATGATGGTGTTGTGATGGTGGTGGGTGGTGGATGAAGTGTGAGAGAGGTGGTGTGCCAAGGGATGAGTTGAAATGAATCCAAGCACTCCTATTTATAGGCTGAACAGAGAGCTGGGCACGGCCCCGTGTCCGCTGGGCACGGCCCCGTGCCTGTCTGACACTCTCTCTCCTCATTAATTGTAATTCGCAATTACAATTAATGCGCCTGCTGTACTTTCGACACGCCCCCGTGTCCGCTGGACACGGCCCGTGGTGGGCAATAGAAGCTTCTATAGGTTTGTCTTTTCTGCTGCTTCTTGGGCACGGCCCCGTGCTGGCTGAGCACGGGGCGTGTTCAGCCTTCTGTCTTCTCTATTTTGCTTGGGAAGATGCCGTTGAGGGGTCGGGCAGTCCACTAGTGTTCCTTTCCTTGTATTTATGTTGGAATTAGCTGTCTTTTTGCTTCTTTTGTGTTTTTGAGCTCATTTAATCCTGAAAATACAAAAGGAAGACAAAAACACTCTTTTTCCAATATTAGTACTTAAAAGGGTTAGTTTTATGCCTTATTTGATGTAATTTATATGTTGCATTTTACACACATCAAATACCCCCACACTTGAACTTTTGCTTGTCCTCAAGCAAAACTCTTTAATATGTGGCTTACACTCCCAAATGGAATAGGTAGAAGAGAAGGTTTTGGGCTTGTCGTAGAGTGTCGGGATATCCATGATCTTTTTGGGTTTTACTTTTATTTATCTACAATCCTATTCGCAATGATTTATTTCGAACGTTTCATAGGAGAAATTACTTATTTGGGCATAACATGCCTTTTTTAAAATTTCATTTATATACAAGTTCACATACCTCACGGGAGAAATCACTCACACTCGGCCGCAGGTGTATTTTTTTTTAGTGAATCACTCGAGAGCGGCATGGAACTTATTCCTACCATAAGCTTGCCAAGCAATCAATCCTCCTCCTTTTTAACTTTTATACCTTTGTAAATATCAAGAGGACTTTGTGGGTTAAGGGTTAGGCTTGGGTTAAAGGTAGGTGGTTGGGATAGTGGTTAGTGGTTAGTAGAAAAAGGGCGAAAAGCGTAACAAGTGTCGGTTTTCGTAAGACTTTCTATTTTTTTTTTGTAACTTTTTATTTTGATGAAGCTTTTATTCAAACAAAGTTATTTTTGATGAACTTGTTTGTTTATTTTCTTTTTGCTTCATCATCAACACATTTTTTTTTTGATCATACGAAAAACCGAACTTGTTACTAAAACAAAGGGTTAAAAAATGAAAAAGGTTTTGGTGGGTAAAAGGGTTTTTGGTTTGGGTGATGAAATGAAAAGGTTTAGGCTCAAAGGGGCTAACTAGGGGGATTTTTGGGTAGGTGGTAAAAGAAAAAGAAAAAATAATGGTGTAGAAATAAAAAGGGTTAGTCCTAATGCCTCCATCATTTACTTACTCGGGTTTAAGTTGATAAGGACCGGGAATGTGTCGTCATGGCAAGTTCTAGAGTTGTAAGAACCAAGCGGCTATTCACACAAGAAACGAAAAATGAGCATTTAGTCTAAAGATGTAAATTTTGTATGCTCAATAAAGGCTCAAAACTCACTTTTGTGGGAATGGGTTTTTATGTGATCAAGTATATATAATCAAATTTTAACTAAGTTTGCCATGCCTTTTCATAATTTTCTTATGTTGGTTCTTTCTATCACTACGCTATCGGTTGTAAATTTGTAAAAATATAACCTTTTTGAGAACTTGAATTTCCCGAGTTAAACCTAGACAATTAAAAAAAATGAAATTTTTGAAAAAAAAATTGGGGTGATTAGCGGTTCCAATAGAGTTTTGTGTAAGGCTTGTATTTAGGACTTGCAAGATTCAAGGTTTTAGCATCCCCCCCACACTTAAATTACACATTGTCCTCAATGTGTCCCAAAAATAAATTTTTAGGTTGATTAGATGTGTAAAATTTGTGTCAAAAAGCAAAAATTTTGTGTTACTGGCAGCCTGGACACGACCCCGTGTTGAGTGGGCACGACCCCGTGTTCAGGTGCCAGTAACGAGAACTTACAGAAGGTGAACACGGCCCCGTGTCCACTGGACACGGCCACGTGTCTGACAAAAATCTGCAGGACAGAAGCCAAACAGCAGGTCTAGGAGGTGAGCACGGGGGCGTGTTGGCTGGACACGTCCCCGTGTGGACAGTCTGAAAGCCTGAAAAACAGGTTTCTTCCCCCGGTTTTTTCCATCCTGGTCCTATAAGTGCTTATGCTTAGCACCCCAAGCCTTGGTTTGTACCTGTTTCATCACTTAATACCACACCAAGCAACACAAACATCCTACATTACCACAGTTAATTGTTCCAAGCATAAAGTAAAAGAAAAATAAAACGGAAAATAAAAGTGTTCAAGGAAAGTAAATTGTTCAACTTCTGGCACGCAGGCCACCAATTGTTCGATAGATAAAGGGACTTAAACCTGTGGAGTCATCAATCAACCGCTTCCTCCTTTGCTCCTCTCGCCTACTCCATAGCATCGTCATCATCATCATCGTCATCATCCCCTCCATGGCGTGCAATGTGGTCTCGTATGTATCCAACATCGTCTTGGATCTCGGATAGGTTTCTCTCTATAGCTCCGACCCGGTGGTAGGTGTTGCTCGCCATGTTATAGGTGTTCCTAGTACACATAAGGTTTTCCTGCAACAAATCATGCAAATTTTGAAAGTTAGGAAAACCGCCTCCCGAGGAGGATGATTGGCCCGGATCACCGTGGGGTGGGTATTGGTACTGATGATGTTGCGGAGCTGGGAGGACAAGTGCTTCTTGCGGGTTGCATGCATGACCTTGCATCCTTTGAAAGGTTACCGTCCCGTCTTCTGCCTCATAAATCAGGTTCATCGAGCGGCATATGTGAATATCCACCGTACCCGACCATGGGCTCCTCTCAAATGACCTAGGTATGTGGGCGAAATGTTTGAAGAGACGGTACACCCATCCCCCGAAGAAAATAGGAGTCGGTGCGCTAGCAAGGCGGTTGTGATGCATGTTTCGGAGCATGAGGAACAGAACATCGAGCAGCCTGCGGTTGTGAATGCAATGGAGGACAAGCAAATCTCTTAACCCAACGACGCCACCACTGTCATGCCTTTGGCTAAGAGAGTAGCCGAGGAGCCTATGAATGTATCTGTAAAGCGGATCCCTCAGCTTGGTACTCTTAGTGCTGCTCGGATTGTAGAACCCTTCCCCAATCTGAGCCCACATGGCTTGGCGCTCGTTGTCTTCAATCTCTCTCAATCCCCCTGTATTTTCTTCGTTTCCCGCATCCTCTTCCGCATACAACCCGATAATCGACCCGAATTGTGCCATGGAGATCGAATACCTCGTTCCGCCACACCGGAATGACACCCCGTCATTATCGAACGGGTCGCACCTTGAAGTGAATGCAAAGGTGCTGTAGAATTCCAAGGTGCATTCATGGACGGAACGGAGTCGGGTTGTTAGTGCGACTCTGAGTGGTCCCGTGACAATGTTGTTGAAACGGTCAATTTGATTCACCAAGGTTAGCAATTCTGTGCAAGCTTGCCTCGGGTATTCCTCCGGCCTTGTTTGAAGAATTTCGTATCGAGCTCTTGCATCTAGCTCATTGGCGTTGAATCTTGTGAACTTCCTGGCCATCTGCAAGAATACACCAAAAGTTAGCACGAAACAGAAATATTTTCGAACAAAACTGCAAACAGCGGCCTGGACACGACCCCGTGTTCAGCGGACACGGCCCCGTGTCCAGGGGTCTGTTACTCAAAAATCCCATTTTTCGACCCGGTTTCAAAAACTTGAAAATTTTTGGTCCAATAGGTGCGGTTTCCCCCGAAAATGAAACCCAAAGTGCCGTTTTTCCCGAAACAACCCATTTACCCTATCAATTTTATCTTTTTCGGTTCAAGAACAAGGGTTTGGGGTTTGTGTAAGAAATCGGGTGAATCTATGAACAATACAAGTGTATTTTCTTCCCTTAACACTAATCTAACTAAATGCAAACATATTTAGGCAAAAATTTGAGGTTCGATCCGGATGAACTTCAAGAACCCTAGATTTTCCCCCAAATTTGTGGTGTTTTAACTACATGCAAGAAACTAATCTAACTACTAAGAGTGATAGAATCATACCTTGACGTTGTTGGATCGATAGGAGACGTCGAAATTTCACGAAAAATCGCCTGGAACCAGAGCTTTTGTGGGGAAACGGGGCGTGTGGAATGAAGAAATTGTTTTGAAAAAGGGGTTTTATCCCGTCTGCAGCGCGAACACGGCCCCGTGTCCAGCGGACACGGCCTCGTGCCGAGCAGTTTTTTTTTTAGTGCGCGTGTGAGTGCCCCTTTTTCCCATAAGCTATGGTCAGAAAACTTACCGCTTTATTTTGTCGTCTCAATCGTTCGTAACTTACCAGGCATGATTTTTTTATTCTTCCACTGTTTGAAGCGAGATTTCTTCCTCCTCATCCTCAATGAATCCTTGATAGAGTTTCAGCCGTTGGCCATTGACTTTAAATGGTGGCCCATTTCGAGATTTAATTTCTACTGCACCGTGTGGAAAAATATGGGTGATGGAAAAAGGTCCTGGCCACCTAGACTTTAATTTACCAGGAAACAATCGAAGTCGTGAATTAAACAAAAGAACTAGATCCCCTACCTGAAATTCATTAGGTTTAATATGTTTGTCATGCAAATTCTTCATTCTTTCCTTATAAATTTCAGAGTTTGAGTATGCATAATTCCTAAGCTCGTCTAATTCATTTAATTGACAAAATCGATTTTTACCAGCAAATTCTAAATCTAAGTTTACATTTTTGATTGCCCAGTAGGCATTGTGTGCAATTTCTACTGGCAAATGACAACTTTTACCATAAACTAGCTTATATGGGGTTGTACCTATTGTTGTTTTATTAGCAGTTCGAAAAGCCCATAAAGCATCATCTAATTTATCAGCCCATTCCTTTTTATTTAACCATACGGTTTTTTCGAGTATTCGTTTTAAACCTCTATTAGTCACTTCGGCTTGCCCGTTTGTTTGAGGATGATACGCTGTTGAGACCCGGTGATAGACCCCATATCTTGTTAAAAAATTTTCAAGTTGATGGTTGCAAAAATGGGTACCTCTATCACTTATTAAAGCTTTAGGCGTGCCAAAACGAGAGAATAATTTTTTCAGAAATTTTACCACGACTCTGCCATCATTTGTTGGAAGTGCCTCGGCCTCGGCCCATTTAGACAAGTAATCTACTGCCACAAGTATATATTTGTTTCCTTTCGATGGTGGGAAAGGTCCCATAAAGTCTAGTCCCCACACATCAAAAATTTCACAAACAAGAATGCCATTTTGTGGCATTTCGTTTTTGGAAGAAATATTACCTGTTCTTTGGCAAGCATCACATGTTTTTACAAGACTTTGGGCGTCTTTGTAAATGGTTGGCCAATAAAATCCTGAATCAAATACCTTTCGTGCGGTACTAGCAGCACCATGATGTCCTCCGTATGGACCTTCATGACAATGGCGGAGAATTCTTCGTGCTTCACTACCATGTACGCATCGTCTGACGAGTTGATCGGCACATATTTTGAAAAGATATGGATCTTCCCAAAAGTAGTGTTTCACATTGGCAAAGAATTTTTTTCTTTGATGATGTGGCCATCCTTTTGCGACTATACCGCTAGCTAGGTAGTTAGCATAGTCGGCGTACCATGGTTCTTCCTTGTATTCCACCATTTCCAGGGACTCAGTTGGAAATTTTTCGTTGATTTGCTCGTCCCTGGTTGCCTCCAAAGATGGGTCTTCTAAGCGCGAAAGATGATCTGCAGCGGTATTTTCTGCTCCTCTTTTGTCCTTGATTTCAATGTCAAATTCTTGGAGGAGTAGAATCCACCTAATCAAACGTGGCTTTGCGTCTTGCTTCTTGAAGAGATATCGAATGGCTGCATGGTCTGTATAGACTATAGTTTTAGAAAGAACAAGATAAGAACGAAATTTATCAAAAGCAAATACCACAGCTAGTAATTCTTTTTCAGTTGTTGTGTAATTTTCTTGTGCATCATTAAGTGTTTTACTAGCATAATAGATTGGGTGGAAATGCTTTTCTTTTCTCTGTCCCAAGACAGCTCCAACTGCAAAGTCACTGGCATCACACATGATTTCGAAAGGAAATTTCCAATCAGGCGCTATCATGATAGGTGCATTGACTAGCATTTCTTTTAGGGTAAGAAATGCTTGATTGCAATCCTTGTCAAAGATGAATGGAGCATCTTTTTCAAGTAACTTCGTTAGAGGCCTTGAGATTTTTGAAAAGTCTTTGATAAACCGCCTATAAAATCCGGCATGCCCTAAGAAACTTCTGATAGCTCGTACGGAGGATGGAGGTGGTAATCTAGAAATGGTATCTATTTTGGCTCGATCTACCTCCATTCCTTCGCTTGAGATTTTGTGACCGAGTACTATTCCCTCCGTTACCATGAAATGACATTTTTCCCAATTAAGGGCGAGGTTAGTTTCCTCACATCGGGATAGCATTCGTTCAAGATTATCGAGGCATTGGTCATATGAATCCCCAAAGATAGAAAAGTCGTCCATAAAGACTTCCATTGTCTTTTCTATCATGTCATGGAAAATGGCTACCATGCAACGTTGGAATGTTGCTGGGGCATTACATAGACCAAACGGCATGCGTCGATAAGCAAAAGTTCCATAGGGACATGTGAAAGTTGTCTTTTCTTGGTCTTCGGGCGCTATCGGGATTTGAAAGTAACCTGAAAAACCATCCAAGAAACAGTAAAATTTATGACCGGATAATCTTTCTAACATTTGATCAATGAAGGGTAAAGGAAAGTGATCCTTTCTTGTTGCTTCATTTAATCGTCTATAATCTATACATACTCTCCATCCTGTGACGGTTCTCGTTGGTATTAGTTCATTCTTTTCGTTAGTAATTACCGTCATACCTCCTTTCTTTGGAACTACTTGGACGGGACTCACCCAAGGACTATCGGAGATAGGATAGATAAGTCCGGCGTCAAGTAACTTGATGACTTCGTTTTTAACCACTTCTTGAACATTTGGATTTACTCGACGTTGTGGTTGTATGACTGATTTGTAGTCATCATTCATCAAAATTTTATGTGTGCACATAGAAGGACTAATTCCTTTTATGTCAACAAGTTTCCAAGCTATTGCATTTTTGTGTTTTTTCAAAAGATTAATTAATTTTTCTTTTTCTAAGTTATCTAATTTAGACGAAATAATTACAGGTGACTTACCATCTTTGTCTAGAAAAGCATATTCCAAACCTTTTGGAAGTTCTTTGAGCTCAAGTGGTGGGTCTTTAGGAGACTCCTTATTTGGTTGCTCATTTCGATCAAGAACCTTAAAAGTTTGTTCTATGGCGACCTCTTCTTCAACAAAGTGGTCAATCTCTTCACTTGTATTGGGTGGTTCATCTTCATCTTCAATTAGGGGGTCATTATTGCCGAATGGATATTTCATTGATCGTTCGAGGTCGACACTTCTTTTAAATGCCCCTAATTGAAGAGGTAGATTGTTGAACTTCCGGTTTTTCAAAGCTTCGTGGGTTTTTACAAATGGTCGTCCCAACACTAGAGGAGCGTCATCGAGGATGACAAAGTCGGTTGGGATTACCATTTGATTTGTTTGAACCAAGACATCTTCAACTATACCGAGAGATTTTATTACTTTCCGATTGGATAGAAAAATGGGTATTTGAAGTGGAGAAAAATCACTAATACTTAATTTTTCGAAAATGTAGTTAGGCATTATGTTAACACAAAGATCTTTATCGATGGTGACATTACTAATAAACGAATTTTGAAAGAAACATGGAACCGGTGTAATGTTAATTTCAAATGGGTCTTCTTTTATTAGTGTAGTTTGATCATTAGTTAACCTAACACTTACCATTTCGTCAATTTTAGCGTTAGTATTTAACTCTTTTAAAAACTTAGCATGAGTGGGTACTAAACAATGATTTTCAAAAGAAAGTGACAAGAGATTAATTTTTTCAAAATTAGACTCTTCTTGAATTTTAATGTGGTCGGACTCACCTTTTTCGTTGTTTAACTCATGTGTCGGTTTTTCACTTATTTGTTCTTCCATTTTTACATTTTCAGTTATCTCTTCTTTTTTTAGTTCTTCTCTTGCGCGGGACTCCTCTTCCCTTGCGCGAGCTTCTTTTATACATCGATCGATAACTCTAATGTGTTCTAATATCCTATCGGTCACTTCGGTTATAGAAAAAGAATCGTTATTTTCTAAGCTTGAATCCGGTTGTTCGACCCTTTGTTCCTCATAATACTCATATGAAGTAGATGGTTCACACCATTGTTCTTCATTGTAAGCATATGATGGATAAGGTTCGTAATTTTGTTCTTCATAATACTCATATGAGGTGGGTTGTTCACGCCAATGTTCCTCATAATAAGCATACGAAGGTGGTGGCTCATATCTTGGTTCCTCAAAGTATGAGTATGAGGGCTCATACCTTGGTTCATCAAAATATGAGTATGAGGGAGGAGGTTCATACCTTTGGTCTTCATAGGATGTATATGAAGTTGACGGCTCGTACCTGGGCTCCTCATAGTAGGTGTATGAATTGGATGGTTGATATGAGTGATTATTTTGAATCGAGCGTGCATTACGTCAATTAGTGCAATAATTACCCCTATAATCATCCTTATCATAGGTGTAGTTGTAACCTCCTGAGTATTGATCCATAAGAATCACTTAGCAGACCACAACTAAGTCTCGAGATCAGAAAACAAAAATAAAAATGGAAACAGAAGCTGGACATGGCCCCATGTTCAGTGAGCACGGCCCCGTGTTCAGAATCTGTATCTGGGCGTTTTAATTAAATTTACTGATTTCTTTGAGCACGGGGCGTGTTCAGTGAGCACGGCCCGTGTTCAAGCTTCTGTTACTGGGTGTTTTATGAAAAATATGCAGCACGGCCCCGTGTTCAGCGAGCACAGCCCGTGTTCATCCTACTGTAAATGCAAAACTAAACTAAAATGCAGAAAAATGTGGGCCCGTTTTGAAAAGGTTTTGAAAAACTGATTAGGCCGTCGATTTTAAGCTTTCCTAAAATCCTTGTGTCCCCGGCAGCGGCGCCAAAACCTTGATGCGTGCGAAGTGTTATATATATATTAGGTGTATATTTTAAGCCCTTTTTAACACTTATTTTAGCCAAGTTTTAAATTTATAAAACACGATATTTTACTAACACTAAACACACATATGGGCAAGTGCACCCATCGTTGAGCGTAGTATAGCGTTGGTAAGATACCGAGGTCGTCCAAGGACACAAGAGCTTTTAGTACCGGCTTATCCTCAACGTCTAATCAAAATAAAAAGTTTAGAAAAATGTTTTAAGCTAAGAAAAATAAAAACTAACTAAAATGCTGAAAATAAAATAAAATAAAAACAGATAGACAAGATGAATCACTTGGTTCCGACTCGTATCTAGTATAACCTTTGATTATTTCCGCGCTTTTGCACATAATTAAGAGATTATCTTAGTTATTGTAGTAGGCCCCTCTTTTGAAGGTGACGTTACCCTCACCCCAGTAGTTTGAGTCAGCAAGGATACAATCCTAAAAGGGTGGATTATTGGAAGATAATGAATTAAGTTATTAATGCAGTATTGTGGTAGGCCCCGCTTTTGGCGGTGACGTTACCCTCGGCTAAGTAGTCTGAGTCAGCAGGGATACAGTCCTAAATAGCCGGGTTATAGTATTAATAGTAGTTAACTTATGAGGGGATCAAAGAGTTTGGACCCCCGCCATCCAATACCGTGAAGCATTGAAGGAGGTCCTACTAAATTTGACCCAGGTCCATTGCAGGACCTCTAAACGCTGAACAATGGCAAGACCTTTACCAAACCGTTCCCTTAACCCCCGACCAGGTAGCCAACATACCTCCATATAGACCGTGGAGATATGAATGGTGAAAATCTTTTATTTTATATAGACAGTAAAATAATGCCAAGACACCACGGATAAACGATAAGGAAAGATCACCTTCAACATAAGTAACTAGTTATTAAAGTCATTAATACAAAACCAAATAAAAAGTGCAAAAGATTAGAAATAAAAAGTATTATACTAGACACTTTGTCTTCACCAAGTGATGTAAAAGACTTAGGCAAACATGGCCTTGATTGTCAAGAACTCTTACGATCAATCTTGGATCCCGAGACGACTCACACACTCTACGATGGACAATGGATGATGGTGGTGGATGATGGATGATGGTGTTGTGATGGTGGTGGGTGGTGGATGAAGTGTGAGAGAGGTGGTGTGCCAAGGGATGAGTTGAAATGAATCCAAGCACTCCTATTTATAGGCTGAACAGAGAGCTGGGCACGGCCCCGTGCCTGTCTGACACTCTCTCTCCTCATTAATTGTAATTCGCAATTACAATTAATGCGCCTGCTGTACTTTCGACACGCCCCCGTGTCCGCTGGACACGGCCCGTGGTGGGCAATAGAAGCTTCTATAGGTTTGTCTTTTCTGCTGCTTCTTGGGCACGGCCCCGTGCTGGCTGAGCACGGGGCGTGTTCAGCCTTCTGTCTTCTCTATTTTGCTTGGGAAGATGCCGTTGAGGGGTCGGGCAGTCCACTAGTGTTCCTTTCCTTGTATTTATGTTGGAATTAGCTGTCTTTTTGCTTCTTTTGTGTTTTTGAGCTCATTTAATCCTGAAAATACAAAAGGAAGACAAAAACACTCTTTTTCCAATATTAGTACTTAAAAAGGGTTAGTTTTATGCCTTATTTGATGTAATTTATATGTTGCATTTTACACACATCAATTCTTGTAAGTTTTCCATCTAAATCTTGTACTTTCTTGATCTACACGCACTCCTACACCTTTCCATCTTTTGAATCTTAACTTTTAACCGTGAAATCACTAGATTTGAGGTGTTCTAGGATGATGTCATCATGGTGTTCTTATGAACTTCATGTTTTGGCTTCAATCCACCAAGAACAACTTAGATCTGAATGATTTCCACACAAATAAACAATGATCTTGCATAGATCTAATCATAGTTATGGTGAAAAAGGATTGAAAGATGGTTTCTAACTTTCTTTCAACTCTTTTACACTCAATGCACTCAAACCGATAGAATCAGACCTTGTTCTAACCTTCTACTCTTTCATGTCGATGTGTTTGTTCGAGATCTGGATTCTATCCACGAGATTACCGATTTCGGGTTAAACATGGAACACCGTCTCGAACAGTTAACTGGTCGGATTCGGGTTATTCCTGTTCGACCAGGTTACTAAGTCGTGATGAGGTTTATGTTGTTTAATACGTTATCAAATCATCTCGATAAAACGAAAAACTATCAAAATGACCAAGGAAGAAGACGATCAGGTCGACCAGGTTGGAGTGTCGCCCGATCGGACTACTGTCCGATCGGATTGTCACCCGATCGGGTTGCCACCCAATCGACTTGCACCATGGCCCCACACTTAACATCTATTTCAAACATTTGAAGTTGGGAACGTTGAACGAACTACTGTCCGATCGGATTACCACCCGATCGGATTATCACTCGGCCATGTAATGTTCTGACTTCGACACTTAAACAATTTTCAACATGTTCAATGCACAAGGGTTGCCACCCGATCGGACTGCCATCCAATCGAGTGACAAACTGCTGTGAACTTGTTCTCACTGAAGTGTCCAACCAATCGGTTCGTCGTCCGATCGAACGGTCGTTCGATCGATCGACCTGAAAGGTAGAGATACTTCTATGTTTTCAAAATGCTACAACGAAAACTTCAAAAGACAAGCCATCATACACAAACACATCCATCCCAAACGAGGTAACAGTCCACTCAAACGGTCACCCGATATGATGACCGTCCGAACGGATTGTATGTGACAACCCTCACTAAACCAGGTATCCGTACGACTTAATTAATAATTAATTACTGCTTAATTACTGTGCTTACTTGAACTTGTGGATAAACTGCTACTTGAATACTGATACATGTACTTACTTGCATCATACTTTACTTGCTGTCACTCCATGTTTTGCTTACAGCACTTTTGTGACAACCTTGATGCACCAAGAGCACAGTAGCACAATGAACGGATAACCTATTAAACGTGCTGTCATAACTAGCACCAGGCAGGTACTGCCTCTAAGGCCTGTAAGAGCCTGAGATAGTTTGCTACACTAGTGGTGAGTGTAGGAATATAAGGGTTGTAGAACTGCGTCACTAGGAATGAGATTACAGTGACCGGATGTGCCTAAAACGTACTCTAAGTACAAAATTCAGCACTTTAATTAAAATTCAGCATCCAGCTAACTAATAAAGTGCCAAAACATGAGAAAAACATTACTAGACACTTTCCAAAGTGTCGGGAATAAGTTGTGTCACTAAAAGATCAACATTTAACCCCCCATAACATTCCACCACACTTAGAAGTTTCACACTACTCTCTCCCTCTCTATAAGCTCTCGGCCGAACTCCCCTATCCATCCATCAATTTTTCGAGTTTTGTTCAAGCTATTCCAAGATCATACAAGGGTTAAGGATCGCGTATAAGGAAGCTTGGTGCACTCGGATTGCGAAGGACCTCGCTACATTGCTTTTATCCACGCGTTTTGCGACTAGTTTCTTCCCTAGCCTGGAGCTAGTAGTAAGTTGCTTGAAACACATTCTTGATCCATTCTAAAGTGGTTAAAAAGATATAAGACGGTTAAAATTTGTGAACATGCAAAAAGACATGAAAAAGTCTACTAAAATGTTAGAAATGTTGGTTAAAAGCTTAATTGTTGTGTAAATCATGTAGGATTTGTTTTGTGTAATTATTTAGTGCCGATCTATGTTGTGGTAGCTCGGATCATTGTTTAACCCGGATTGGTCATGATCATGGATCATGACATAGAGCTTGTTTAAGTGTAGCAAGGGTTAAGTGATGAAACTCTACCACACGAGAAACTTGAACTTGTGTAAAAACGATTTTACTTACAAAATAGTGTTTAAAACTAGTAGATCTACGGATCTACAAGCGGTATTTTCAAAGGACCACGTGTCAAGAGAAAACATACTTTTAAAGACGGATCTTTCATAAACAAGAATGAATTTAGTAAACACACAAGTGTGTAAACACTTGTGTAACACAAAGTTTTGACAAAAGAACTATTTCTGTAAATGTTGACAAGAAGTTGTGGAAATTTATTTTCTTTAAAAACGAGACTTTTACGAAACCGGATTGATTTATACAAAAGATCCACTAAAAGTAATGGGATTTACTTCATATTTTGGATAAATCACAAGTTCATGTATTTTTACGATTTACATCTATTTTGACTAGTACGATGGTTTGAATTATGTTTATTGTTGATTGAGAAAATTGTTGGTTCGATTTGTAAAAGAAAATGATACGCTTGAAAGCGTGGCCACCTCCAGTTACAGAGGAAACTCTGGCGAAATTTTTCCAAAAACCTAACACTTAGAAATATTTTCACTACAAGTGTTAGAAATACATTTTTAACGTGTTTTCGAATTATAGATTTCACCATGACTTTATTACAAGATTTCTAATTATCGGAGGTGGGATTTTCACAAAATAAAAACTTGCTAAGATATATATTTAGTATATATTTAGTAACAACACTTGTGAACTTTTATGATTATTTTGTGAACTATACAAATATTATTTTTAGGGTAAAAATAATATTACCAAATGTTAACAATTCCAAAATAATACGAACGCACATGTATAAATCCCCCATCCTTGGGAAGGAGAATAATTACCAAGTATTTACAAAAATATAAACACGAAATAGTTGTCTAACTATTTCCCAAAAACTTAAACCTTAAGCCAAGGCACGGCCGTCCGTCTAATAGACTTAGTACGTGTAGGTCGTCGCACAGCTGCTTGATCAGGAGATATACTTGGTAGAGACGCACCACTGTGAGTTCATGTCCCCCTTTTCTCTAACTGTTTTCAGTTTTCTAAACTGCGGGGGTGAAATACATGTTACTATGATTACGAATATTTCTTACATGGTATGGTTAGCGTAAGGAGGGTTATTATTTAGATCATGTGAGTGGGTAGGCGGAAACTTGGGACTATTAATCCTCATAGTAGGACCGAGGGGCAGGAGCGGTAGATCTATCTGGGTGTAGCAAGCCCAGCCCCAGGCCCAAACAGTACGGACCTCGGGGTGACTTTGTACCCAACGCATAAATCTGCTAGGTTTGAGTCTTCCTACTTGCACTTCACACATATCAATGGCCTTGCAAACCATTGGTGATCTCTTTTTCCTTATTTGCTACATACCAGGGTTTTTATACATACAAAGGTTTATTTACTCACTTACACATGAACTCGCTCAACATTATTGTTGATTTTTTTTCAACTTACATGTATTTCAGGGAATTAAAGATCTGGCGCGGTATGTTATGTTTTCCCGCTGCATATGGGTTCCGATGTCATCCCGGTTTAGGAAATGTGACTTTTTCCTGGACGAGTCACAAATCTTAAACTGCGTTTTATTCATGTTGATGTTTATGTCTTTCAAAAAAATGTTTTATGTTATGGTGTTGTAGTCCCTAAGACAATATTATGTTACTTCGGTTTTTAAAACTTAAATCTATGGATGATCTTGCATGGTTTTATTATCATATAGCTTTGTTATGATTAAGCTATGGTATTAAGAAGTCACACCAAATTAACCACGCTTCCGCAAAGCCAGGGTGTGACAGCTTGGTATCAGAGCTCTGATCATAGCGAACTAGGATTCCTTCTCGAGTCTAGACTATGATCACTAGGGCTCTCACGAAAACATTTTTACACTGCATACCACTTAAGTCCAGATCCAAAACGTTTTTATAAACAAATGTTGAGCACATTTATTTATTATTTATAGGCTCAATCTGAGAGGCTGAGGCTCGGTCTGAGAGGCTGAGGCTCGGTCTGAAGGACCGAGGCTCGGTCTAGGAGACCGAGGTAGTTGCCTAGTAGGACTAGGGAGAGCAGTCTGAGAGGCTGGGAGAATTTGGCTAGTTGGACTAGGAAGAGCAGTCCGAGAGGCTGGGAGAATTTGGCTAGTGGGACTAGGAAGAGCAGTCTGAGAGGCTGGGAGAATTTGGCTAGTTGGACTAGGAAGAGCAGTCTGAGAGGCTGGGAGGCTAGTGGGACTAGGAGAATTATTTGATTGCTTACTTGGTGACTAATGTGCTTATCTGATTGTATGATTGATTATTTGTACATATTTGTGTTTGTGTTACAGACACCATGGACTCGCCCGGCACAGGTGATTCGGACACCACAGGCCCTAGACCCATAGTATCAGACGACTTAGAGTCTTCAGAGCACGAGGTCCACACATCAGATGTTACCAGCACAGACGAAGACGACTTTCAGCCCTTTGCGCTGCCCAACGCTGTCGATGAGCCCGCTGATGGTCCTTTTGCTGGGTACCTACCACTCGTAGAGATCCCTGCTCCCATACCTTTGGCCGCTTATCCTGCTTACGATATGCTCCTCGACGCCGACGTTGACGACGACGTCGATCTATTTGATGATGAGCCCCTGGAGGACGATGTTGAGGGCGAGGCCCTTCTAGCTGACGGTGGTCTTTTGTTACTCGTAGATGCTCCAGCTGAGGAGTCACCTGCACACTCACCCGCTCCAGACTCCTTCGAGTCAGTGGCCTCCGCACCGTCACACACCCGGAGCGCACAACACTATTCACACGGTTCAGATCCTGACAGGGCATCATCTGCTGCCTCTACTCCTAGATTTGCCTTCGATCACGACCTCGATGAGGATTCAGACCCAGTTTTCCCCCCTGGATTTGACCCGGACCAGGAGATAGAGTTCATCCACTTGGATCAGCCTATGGTTGACCCAGTAGACCCAGTTGACCCTGCATTCGCTGATCATGCAGATTTTGATATGAAGTTCGTTGATCCCGAGCCTGCCATGGCCCTTGAGCCAGTAGCTGCTCCTGACCTAGTGCTTGCGCATGACCCTGCTCATG
The DNA here is from genome assembly GCA_030545235.1 of Helianthus tuberosus. Taxonomy (NCBI): domain Eukaryota; kingdom Viridiplantae; phylum Streptophyta; class Magnoliopsida; order Asterales; family Asteraceae; genus Helianthus; species Helianthus tuberosus. Next base: position 24,834 of record JARYGA010017948.1, read on the forward strand.
CTGGCATACCTATTGATCTTGTGATTGCTGACCCACCCATTGATGATCACCCTGCTGATGCACCACTACTGGAGGGTGACCATGTTATTGCTGCTGATCATGTTGATCCCCCACTTATCGCTGATATACCTGTTGACCCTCTTGTTGCACCCCACCTGGACCCTATGCCTGTACAGTTTGATCGAGCACTTTTTGAGGCACAGATTGACCCACGAGATGAGCACGCCCAGCATGGGTGGATTCCTGCGGATGATGAGCTTCCACCTATTCCTCCTCATACCACCGATGCACTTCACGTTGATTTCTCTTTTTCATTTGCACAGTACACACCTCCAGCTCGACCTGGAGAGGGTTCCTCGGCTCGTCCCTTTGGACATGTGCCGACATATATTCCAGTTATGCCACAGTCTTCATCTGCTATTCCCCCTGTACCACCATTCTTTGTGCCACATTTTGATCCAGCCAGCGAGCCGTTCCTCTGGACGTCACCTTCTGTTATGCCATCGACCGACCCCTACCATCCTTTCCATATGGGGTATTCTATTGAGGACGTTCTGATGTCGTTTGTTGTCCAGCAGGAGGCACTCACACGGCGTATTCAGGAGCTTAAGAGAGCTCAGCCACCGCCGTGCCAGTGTCAGGGTCAGACCCACCCTGCTTCTTCGCAGCACCCTCGACCATTGTCACCTGACTATGCTGCATGCCTTTTGGCACTTGAGCAGCAGGTTGCTTCTTGGTTGCGTACCCAGAGAGCCATGGAAGAGGACTGGCTCCATTTGCGACGTTTGTTCTACACCCATTTTCCCCCTCCTCCACCACCATCAGTTTAGGGCATCCTTAGTACAGCATGGGTAGACGCTGGTGAGAAGACGACGATTGTTTTGACTGCACAACATTTTTGGAGACTGCATTTTGATTCTGACTTTTGTGACATGTATATGGATGTATTGACACTGATTTGATATTCTTTTGGACTAGGGTGATGTAGCCCTTAGTCGATGATGATGTATGACACTGTTATGTACCTGTACACTTACTATGTGGTCTCGATATATGGCAATCGCAGTATTCTCATCATATGTGATGTTTTGATTGATTATTTATGTTTTATAACATGGGATGTTGTGCGATTGATATGATTATAACATGAGATGTTATGTACTATTACTATCATAATAAAGCGTACGTATTATAACATGGGATCTTTATTTTGGCCTGACCGACGTGAACCCATCTTTTAAAAGATGCCGCCGAGACGTCAAACGCCGATGCCTACCAATGAGGCAGAACTCCAACAAGTCATCGCTGCTGCCATCGCGCAATACGCCGCCTCGCAAGGAGGACCCAGCGGAAGCAGCTCATACAACAATGGCAACAACAATCCACCTCATGGTAATACTAAGTCATTAAGACATACCATGATCTAATTGGATATCTCTAGCAAGGATGCTAATGCCATTCATATGTTGTAACGTATGTGCAGGGTGCACCTACAAGCAGTTTCTAGACTGCAAGCCTGTCAACTTTGATGGCACCGGAGGTGCTGTCGCTTTTGTTCGTTGGGCCGAGAAGACTGAATCTGTTCTCCGCATGAGCAAATGAGCACCGGACCAGCAAGTCACCTACATTTCTGGGCTATTTCTGGATGGAGCCCTATCTAGGTGGAATTTGCAAGTACAGACACTTGGTGAAGCTGCTGCCTACGCACTAACATGGACCGAACTGAAGGAACTAATGCGCAAAAAGTATTGTTCTCGCGCTGAAATCCAAAAATTGGAAACTGAATTCTGGCATTTGAAGATGGAAGGTCCGAAGATCGCGGAATATGTTCAGAGGTTCCACGACCTGTCGCATGTGGTACCCTATATGGTCACTCCAGAATTCAAGCGGATTGAACGCTTCATTTGGGGATTAGCTCCTCAAATCATAAGCATGGTGACCTCCTCCAAGCCTGCAACAATTACTGAGGCAATCGATTTGACCGTAGCTCTCACTAAGGAGGCTATCCGCCTGAACAAGTTTGGTGAGATCGAGACAAAGAAGAAAGAGACTCACGTCGAGTCATCCGGAGGTAACAAACGAAAGTTCTCGAACTTCAAACAAGGCACTAGTGGTGTTGTTAAGAAAGGAGAGCCAAACGCGCCAGCTCAGGTTACAGCTGGTGGTGGAAAGAAAGGAAAGGGATATATGGGCACCCAGCCCAAGTGCAACACCTGCCAGCGTCACCATTCTGGCCGATGTGGTTTGAAGGTTTGTGAAGCGTGTGGGAAACCTGGCTACTTGAAGGATTCTTGTTGGGCCACTATTGGTCAGGGAGGCCAAGGAGGATTTGGAAACAGAAACAATACTGGGGTGGAATTGGAAATCGCCCACAAGGAAACAATGGAAGTAATGGGAATCGAGGCAACAATGCGAATCAAGCAGGCGCTGTGAATCATAACCAAAGGAATAACCAAGCTGGAAATGGAGGTGGAAACGGGCAAAGACCTGGATGCTTTAACTGTGGTGATATCGGGCACTTTAAGAGGAACTGCCCAGAGTTGAACCAAGCCCGTGGAAGAGTGTTCCATATCGAAGCAAGGGAAGCGCGCCAGGACCCCAATGTCGTTACTGGTACGTTCCCTGTAAACCAACGCTATGCATCCGTTTTATTTGATACTGGTGTCGACTATAGCTTCGTATCATTAGAATTTAAGAATATGCTTGGTTTAGCCGCTAGTAAGTTAGATATCCCCTACTCAATCGAATTGGCTAATGGGAAGTTAGTAGAAGCCAAGGAAGTGATCAGAGGTTGTGCAATCGAGTTGGGAGAACGTGAGTTGACTTTGGATCTACTACCAGTCCAGCTGGGGAGCTTTTACGTGGTATTAGGAATGGATTGGTTATCGAGCAACAAGGCAGAAATTGTTTGTCACGAAAAGGTCGTTCGTATCCCGACCGAAGATGGAGAAACGATTGTGGTTCATGGCGAAAAGCGTGATACGCCCTTAAGAATTATCAGCTGCCTCAAAGCGCGAAAGTGTCTACAGAAGGGATGTGCTGCCTTCCTGGCACACATTGTAGACAAGAAAGCTGCAGAACCGAAGATCGAAGACATCCCTGTCGTGAGGGAGTATCCGGAAGTCTTCCCGGAGGACTTGCCTGGACTGCCGCCTCAGAGGCAAGTGGAGTTTCATATCGATTTAGTCCCAGGCGCCGCGCCTGTGGCTAAGGCACCTTATAGACTTGCCCCGTCTGAGATGCAAGAATTGTCGACACAACTTCAAGAGTTGTTAGACAAGGGATTTATCCGACCAAGCTTCTCGCCTTGGGGAGCTCCGGTCCTGTTTGTCAAGAAGAAGGACGGTAGTTTTCGAATGTGCATAGACTACCGGGAGCTGAACAAGCTGACGATCAAGAATAGATATCCTCTGCCAAGAATTGATGATCTGTTTGATCAACTGCAAGGTTCAAGCTTTTACTCAAAGATCGATTTGCGATCTGGATACCATCAGTTAAGGATACAAGAGGAGAGTATCCCGAAGACAGCCTTCAGAACTCGTTATGGACACTACGAGTTCCTTGTTATGTCGTTTGGGTTGACAAACGCACCTGCAGTCTTTATGGATTTGATGAATAGAGTTTGCAAGCCGTACTTGGACAAGTTCGTGATTGTGTTTATCGACGACATCTTGATTTATTCAAGGACAAAGGCTGAGCACGAACAGCATCTAAGAGCTATTTTGGAGCTGCTGAAGAAAGAACAGCTGTATGCCAAATTCTCTAAGTGCGAATTTTGGCTACGTGAAGTCCAATTTCTTGGACATGTGGTGAATGGAGATGGAATCCATGTGGATCCAACCAAGATCGAAGCGATCAAGAATTGGGAAACGCCAAAGACGCCAACCAAGATTCGACAATTCTTGGGTTTGGCTGGCTACTATCGAAGGTTCATTGAGGATTTTTCGAAGATCGCTCAACCATTGACGCTCCTCACCCAGAAAGATAAGAAGTTTGATTGGGGAATCAAACAGGAAGAAGCGTTTCAGCTGTTGAAGGACAAGCTCTGCAATGCGCCAATCTTAGCACTACCGGAAGGTACTGACGATTTCGTGGTATACTGTGACGCCTCGCGTCAAGGATTGGGTTGCGTGTTGATGCAACGCCAGAAGGTTATTGCTTATGCATCACGTCAGTTGAAGGTACATGAAAAGAACTATACCACGCACGATTTGGAGCTAGGCGTAGTGATATTTGCTTTAAAGATCTGGAGACACTACCTATATGGTACGATATGTACAATTTTTACAGATCATAAGAGCCTACAACACATATTCAACCAGAAGGAGTTGAATATGAGACAAAGACGATGGGTTGAGTTGTTAAATGATTACGATTGCGAGATAAAGTATCATCCAGGGAAGGCGAATGTGGTTGCCGACGCCCTAAGTCGAAAAGAGAGGATCAAGCCCATAAGGGTTAGGGCTTTAGAAATGATTATCCAAACCGATCTTTCCTTGCGCATTCGTGCCTCGCAGAAAGAAGCTCTCAAGGAAAGAAATCTTGAAGAAGAATATCTTCGTGGGATGGAGAAGCTATTAGTACCAAACGAGGAAGGAACGTTATGTTTTGAGAAAAGGATTTGGGTTCCTCTGTTTGGTGGTTTGAGAAAAGTTATTTTTGATGAAGCTCACAAGTCGCGGTACTCTATCCATCCAGGAGCGGATAAGATGTACCAAGATCTCAAGGCTTACTATTGGTGGCCTAGGATGAAGGGTGATGTTGCTGTTTATGTGAGCAAGTGTCTAACGTGTGCTAAGGTGAAAGCGGAATACCAGAAGCCTTCAGGACTTCTGCAACAACCTGAGATTCCCAAATGGAAATGGGAACAAATCTCCATGGATTTTATTACAAAGTTGCCAAGAACGCCAAGAGGTCATGACACTATTTGGGTAATAGTTGACCGCCTAACAAAGTCCGCACACTTTCTGCCAATCAAAGAGAAGGATAACACCAGCAAACTGGCAGAAATATACATGAGAGAGATCGTCGCACGTCATGGAGTGCCTCTCTCGATCATCTCTGATAGAGACGGAAGGTTTGTGTCAAGGATATGGCAATCCTTCCAAGAAGCTTTTGGCTCACAATTAAATCTGAGCACGGCATTTCACCCTCAGACCGACGGTCAAAGCGAGCGGACTATTCAGACCTTGGAAGATATGTTGAGAGCATGCGTTATGGATTTGGGCGGTAGCTGGGATAAGCATTTGCCACTGGTCGAATTTTCATACAACAACAGCTACCACACCAGTATTGGAGCCGCGCCATTTGAAGCTCTTTACGGACGCAAGTGTCGATCACCCCTATGCTGGGCTGACGCAGGTGATAGGCAGCTTGTTGGTCCCGAAATCGTCCAAGAGACGACAGACAAGATTGCGCAGATTCGAAAACGCATCGAAGCAGCTCGCGAAAGACAGAAAGCCTATGCAGATCCAAACCGGAAACATTTGGAATTCCAAGTTGGAGATATGGTTTTATTGAAAGTTTCACCCTGGAAGGGTGTGGCACGCTTCGGAAAGCGTGGGAAGTTAAATCCGCGCTACATTGGCCCTTTCAGAATTTTGGAAAGAATAGGACTAGTAGCATACAAGCTGGACTTACCTGCCGAGCTGAATGGAGTTCACGATACATTTCATGTATCCAACCTGAAGAAAAGTCCAACTCAAGATACCATTGCCATTCCCACCGACGAGATTCATGTTGACGACACGCTCCATTTCGTTGAAGAACCTGTTGAGGTTACGGATTGGAAAGTAAACAAGACCCGCCGGAGCAGTGTCAAGCTCGTCAAAGTTCGTTGGAATGCCAGACACGGTCCTGAATACACCTGGGAGCGTGAGGACCGGATGAAAGAGAAATACCCCCACCTATTTCCCAAGAACCCTGCATCTACAAGCAGAACTTAAAATTTTGGGACGGAATTTTTCTAACGGGGGGAGAATGTGACAACCCTCACCAAACCAGGTATCCGTACGACTTAATTAATAATTAATTACTGCTTAATTACTGTGCTTACTTGAACTTGTGGATAAACTGCTACTTGAATACTGATACATGTACTTACTTGCATCATACTTTACTTGCTGTCACTCCATGTTTTGCTTACAGCACTTTTGTGACAACCTTGATGCACCAAGAGCACAGTAGCACAATGAACGGATAACCTATTAAACGTGCTGTCATAACTAGCACCAGGCAGGTACTGCCTCTAAGGCCTGTAAGAGCCTGAGATAGTTTGCTACACTAGTGATGAGTGTAGGAATATAAGGGTTGTAGAACTGCGTCACTAGGAATGAGATTACAGTGACCGGATGTGCCTAAAACGTACTCTAAGTACAAAATTCAGCACTTTAATTAAAATTCAGCATCCAGCTAACTAATAAAGTGCCAAAACATGAGAAAAACATTACTAGACACTTTCCAAAGTGTCGGGAATAAGTTGTGTCACTAAAAGTAATAATAACGACATTTTAAAGCTTTGTTAAGCACTTTAACGGATCACTATCCAACCGAACAACCGGACTATACCCGGAACATAAAAATATTGCCGACAACATTGTTTTTCTTTTTCTGAGCCAGTTAGGGTCCCTGAATACCCTAACACCCACTATAACACGTAACACACTAATAACTGAGTTAATCCTCACACTTAACTAACTTAACTTAACTATTACCTAATGTTTAGTTGAAAACCAACCGGATTACCCCCCCCCCCCCAACCGAACTCGGTCACCATATGGTGACACATTGTCCTTTATTTGATTATAATAATCTTGTGTGTTTAATATCTAGCTAGCACATAATCCTTTGGTTAATGTTCATGTGAGTTGTCTATAAGATCAACACTTAACCCCCCATAACATTCCACCACACTTAGAAGTTTCACACTACTCTCTCCCTCTCTATAAGCTCTCGGCCGAACTCCCCTATCCATCCATCAATTTTTCGAGTTTTGTTCAAGCTATTCCAAGATCATACAAGGGTTAAGGATCGCGTATAAGGAAGCTTGGTGCACTCGGATTGCGAAGGACCTCGCTACATTGCTTTTATCCACGCGTTTTGCGACTAGTTTCTTCCCTAGCCTCGAGCTAGTAGTAAGTTGCTTGAAACACATTCTTGATCCATTCTAAAGTGGTTAAAAAGATATAAGACGGTTAAAATTTGTGAACATGCAAAAAGACATGAAAAAGTCTACTAAAATGTTAGAAATGTTGGTTAAAAGCTTGATTGTTGTGTAAATCATGTAGGATTTGTTTTGTGTAATTATTTAGTGCCGATCTATGTTGTGGTAGCTCGGATCATTGTTTAACCCGGATTGGTCATGATCATGGATCATGACATAGAGCTTGTTTAAGTGTAGCAAGGGTTAAGTGATGAAACTCTACCACACGAGAAACTTGAACTTGTGTAAAAACGATTTTACTTACAAAATAGTGTTTAAAACTAGTAGATCTACGGATCTACAAGCGGTATTTTCAAAGGACCACGTGTCAAGAGAAAACATACTTTTAATGACGGATCTTTCATAAACAAGAATGATTTTAGTAAACACACAAGTGTGTAAACACTTGTGCAACACAAAGTTTTGACAAAAGAACTATTTCTGTAAATGTTGACAAGAAGTTGTGGAAATTTATTTTCTTTAAAAACGAGACTTTTACGAAACCGGATTGATTTATACAAAAGATCCACTAAAAGTAATGGGATTTACTTCATATTTTGGATAAATCACAAGTTCATGTATTTTTACGATTTACATCTATTGTGACTAGTACGATGGTTTGAATTATGTTTATTGTTGATTGAGAAAATTGTTGGTTCGATTTGTAAAAGAAAATGATACGCTTGAAAGCGTGACCACCTCCAGTTACAGAGGAAACTCTGGCGAAATTTTTCCAAAAACCTAACACTTAGAAATATTTTCACTACAAGTGTTAGAAATACATTTTTAACGTGTTTTCGAATTATAGATTTCGCCATGACTTTATTACAAGATTTCTAATTATCGGAGGTGGGATTTTCACAAAATAAAAACTTGCTAAGATATATATTTAGTATATATTTAGTAACAACACTTGTGAACTTTTATGATTATTTTGTGAACTATACAAATATTATTTTTAGGGTAAAAATAATATTACCAAATGTTAACAATTCCAAAATAATACGAACGCACATGTATAAATCCCCCATCCTTGGGAAGGAGAATAATTACCAAGTATTTACAAAAATATAAACACGAAATAGTTGTCTAACTATTTCCCAAAAACTTAAACCTTAAGCCAAGGCACGACCGTCCGTCTAATAGACTTAGTACGTGTAGGTCGTCGCACAGCTGCTTGATCAGGAGATATACTTGGTAGAGACGCACCACTGTGAGTTCATGTCCCCCTTTTCTCTAACTGTTTTCAGTTTTCTAAACTGCGGGGGTGAAATACATGTTACTATGATTACGAATATTTCTTACATGGTATGGTTAGCGTAAGGAGGGTTATTATGTAGATCATGTGAGTGGGTAGGCGGAAACTTGGGACTATTAATCCTCATAGTAGGACCGAGGGGCAGGAGCGGTAGATCTATCTGGGTGTAGCAAGCCCAGCCCCAGGCCCAAACAGTACGGACCTCGGGGTGACTTTGTACCCAACGCATAAATCTGCTAGGTTTGAGTTGTCACACCCTGGCTTTGCGGAAGCGTGGTTAATTTGGTGTGACTTCTTAATACCATAGCTTAATCATAACCAAGCTATATGAGTTAAAAACATGCAAGATCATCCATTAAGTTTTGAAAACCAAATACAGTACCATTGTTTTAACGGGAACATACCCTAACAACCTTAACCTTGTTCAACAGACATTACAAACTTAGAACATAACATAAACACGGTTCAAGGATTGTGTCTTGTCCAGGAAAGAGACACATCCCCTGAACCCCGGATGACCTCGGAAACTAGTGCAGCGGAAAACGTTCCATACCGTGCCAGATCTCGTTAATTTCCTGAAATACATGTAAGTTGAAAAATCAACAATAATGTTGAGCGAGTTCATGTGTAAGTGAGTATGTAAAACACTTGTGAGTATAGAAATAATCGTGGTATGTAGCCAATAAGGGGACTTGTGATCACCAATGGTTTGCAAGGCCACTGATATATGTGAAGTGCAAATAGGGAGACTCAAACCTAGCAGATTTCGCCACGGCATTTGTATGTGGACAAAGTCACCCCAAGGTCCGTTTCTAGTTTGGCCTGGGGCTGGGCTCGCTACACCCAGATAGATCTACCGCTCCTGTCCCTCGGTCCCGACATGAGGACTAATGGCCTCATATTGCTCCTACCCACTCACATGATCGGAATAAAACACCTCCTTACGCTAACCATACCGTATATAAAGTACTTGTAAACAAAGTAACATGTATTTCACCCCCGCAGTTAAGAAAACTGAAAACAGTTAGAGAAAAGGGGGACATGAACTCACAGTGAAGCGTCTCTACCAAGTATCTCCAAATCAGAAAGCTGTGCAACGACCTACAAGTGCTAATTCTATTAGACGGACGGCCGTGCCTTAGCTTTAGTTTAAGTTTTTGGGAAATAGTTAGACAACTATTTCGTGTTTACATTTCGTATATACTTGGTAGTTAATTTTCCTTCCCAAGGATGGGGGATACAATACATGTGCGTAAGTTACGTTTTAATAATCGAGTGGCAATATAATTACCGGTGTAACTTATATATTCATGTGAAAGCGTTTGTATTATTTTGGGATTCGTCAACGTGTGTAAATATTATTTTTACTCTAAAAATGATATTTATGTATTTTCACAAAATAATCATAAACAGTGTTGTGACAATATATATATTCATCACGTTAAACTTTGTGAAAATCCCACCTCCGAATATTTAGTAAATAAAGTCATGGCGAAATTTATATTTCGAAAACATGTCAAAAATAATTCTAACACTTGTTGTGCAAATATTTCTAAGTGTTAGGTATTTAGAAAAATTTCGCCAGAGTTTCCTCTGTAACTGGAGGTGGCCACGCTTTCAAGCGTATCATTTTCTTTTAACAAATCAATCAATCAATGTTCTCAACATTATCAAACAACTTTCCAACATTTTAACTAGTCAAAGATAGACATAATCGCAAAAATATACGAATTTGTGGTTTGTCTAAAATATGTAGTAAATCTCTTTACTTTTACTGGATCTTTTGTGTAAATAATCCGATTTCGTAAAAACCTCGTTTTTAGAGAAAATCCATCTTTACAACTTCTAGTAACTTTTGACAAAACTAGTTCTTTGTCGGATCTTTTCATTTCACAAGTGTTTACACACTTGTGGTTTATAAAATATGCTTATTATTGTAAGATCCATCTTTCAAAATACATGGTTTCCTTGATATGTGGTCCTTTGAAAATACCGGGTGTAGATACATAGATCTACTAGTTTTAAACATCCTTGTACAAGTTAAAACATGTTTACACAAGTAAAGCATTTTTACACAAGTTCATGCTTCGTGTGTGGTAGAGTTTCACCTTTTAACCCTTGTATCATTCAAAGACGAGCTTATGTTAAGATCCATGATCTTACTAAACCGGGTTAAACGATGATCCGAGCTACCACATCATAGATCGAGTCTCAATAACCTCATATTTCAAATACTACAACTTTTACACAACTTAAATGCTATTAACCACCATTTTTCATGTTTTTAGTAGACTTTAGTTCATCATCATGCATGTTAACGATATTTAACCGACAAAATTCCTTTTAACCACTTTAGTATAGTTTAAAAACGAGTTTTAAGTGTTATACCTCTAGCTCGAGGCTAGGGAAGATTCTTGATGAAAAACGCGTGGATAAAAGCTAAGCAACGAGGTCCTTCGTGTTCCCTTTGCTCCAAGGCTCCTAATACGTGACCCTTAACGCGTGTGTGAGCTTGGAATGGCTTGCTTGAAAATCGAAAATGGATGGGTGAATGAGGGGTGTTCGGCCGAGAGTGTAAGGGAGAGGGAGAGAGTGATTTTTGTGAAGTTGAAAAGTGATAATAATCTCATGTGTTTAGCTTAGGTTTTATAGACAAAACATAGTGTAATATCCCATGGTTCTTGTGTTCTCTAGATTTTAGGCAATTGATTAAAATAATCCAAGGATGGTACTAGTGTGTTCCCCAAGGTTTGGGGCCGGTTACGATGGGGGGGGGGGGGTTTAGTTCGATCCCAAGTAGGTAGTTAGGGTAACTAAGTTAAGTTAGTTAAGTGTTAAGTGTTTAACCTAGTTAGTTATGTATAGCGTGTTATGACGGGTGTTAGGGTAATCAGGGACCCTAACTGGCTCAGAAAAAATATAATTAGTGAAAATAATAATATTTTCATGTTCCGGGTAAAGTCCGGTTGCTCGGTTGGATAGTAATCCGTTAAAGCGTTACTAAAGCTTTAAAGTGTCGTTATTGTTATTTTTAGTGACACATCTTGTTTCCAACACTTTAGAAAGTGTCTAGTAGTATTTTCCCATGTTTTGGCACTTTACTAGTCAGCTAGAAGCTGGATTATTTATTAAAGTGCTGTGTTTTTGTACTTAAAGTACGTTTTTGGCACATCCAGTCATTGTGACTTATTCCTAGAGACGCAGTTCCACAACCCTTGTATCCCTACACTCACTACTAGTGTAGCCAAATATCTCAGGCTCTTATAGGCCTTAGAGGCAGTGTCTGCCTGATGCTGGCTTTATCAGCATGTTCAATAAGTTAGCCGTGTATTGTGCTACTGTGCTTTTTGTGCATCAT